>JAEQML010077053.1:0-13066 GCA_016904865.1 Pissodes strobi
AAAATGGAAACATCGATAAGGGAAATCTTGTAACTAATTAGTGATGCCGCTTTGTAATGAATATCTAGCTCAGTCGCTAATAATTTGTAAAGATAGAGCAAAAGTTAATTTATTTAGTTTATTTGAGGGTGTGAGTTAAGTTATTTCCTCTGTTGATTAAATTTTTATATAGAGGCGCCACTTGCGATAAATCAAAGAAATCAACTTAAAAACAAATTATATAATATTAACTGTATGATTAGATTACAAGCTATGGTACCATGTGCATTGCAGTTATCAATATAATTGAGATCAATATAATTAAAATTAGATTACAAATGCAATCAAATACAATTGATTACTGAAAATTTAATTTACAAATGTTACTTGAAATACGGTTTATAAATAAGCTTGTTATATGATGAAAATGAAATTAACTTTATTATTAAAGATTAACAAATTTAATTGGTCTTCACAGTATATTTGAATTTACCACTCTGTACCTATTTTGTCCAACTATCCTATAACCATACAACCGTATTGGGACCTTTACTAGAAACCTGCTTCTGCCTATTCCCAAGTTTAGCTGACTTGAACTGATGAAGGTCTTTAAAAATGTTGCCTTAGCGTATGGTTCTCCCTCTACAGGTCTGGCACAGCGACGTGGACAATAGAGGTTTCCTTCATCCAGCGGTATCTACATGTAAAGAAAAATAATAAGCGCCTTAGACCAGTGTATACTGCTAATTAAACTTATACAGAAGAGAATCCTGTGGACCTCAGTTTGACATAGAATGTTGAAAACTTGAAAATTTACTGGTTACAGTAGATATAATCAGAACTTAAATTATAATTTAAAGTTCAGCAAAAGTTGTAAATAACTATGATTAAATAACACTATAAATAATTACTGTTACTCAAGATATCTCCTTTCTTTACTTTGAGATATGAAATTCAAAAGAAATTATGATTGAAATTAAAAATTTAAAAGAAAATTATGAAAAAATTATGAAACTTGTCCAACAGTGGCTCTCGGCAACTTCAAATAGAAAATAACTAGATTTTTATAAAAAAAAAAATAGAAAAAACGAGGTACAGCCTCTCTTAAACAAGTCTAATGACTCCAGATAAGTAATTTCTTTACTTAATCTATAAATATGGCCCTTGGCACATAAACAACAATTTGACGTAAATTACGTCTCAATTAATCAAAGATAGAGATAAGATAATTACTATCTCGCTTTGAGATAGGAACTTAGGTAAACGATAAAGAAAAAATAAACCAGGTAAATTTACACACATGTGCTTAAACCTCTTTAATATGCAATATAATGCCGGTACATCATTGATCAAACGTGACACGATAAGTGATAATAATTATAGTTTGATGTTACAAATAAACTGAAAGATTAATGAAATAAGCCTGAAAAAACTATGACCAACAATACTACTAAGGAAAATTCAGCGAAATTCTACTCAAATTCAATTAACTACCTTTTGCAGGAACATATAAAATTCGCTTTGAGAATCTTCCAGGTAATACTGTTCAATTTAAATGAAAATATGTAAAATCATATGTATGACCACTAAACGATGAAATAATTACGTTCTCTATATATTTGGATTAAACCATTATCAAATTACACGAATTTGACCGATAAGATACGCAATTATCCACCAAAAAAAATCCAACCCAAAAAACCCAAACCTAAAAGTCACCATAAAAAATTAAGATTGCTGAAATCGTCCAATGTGTGCAATATAAAAATGCTAAATTCTCGCTTAAGCAAAATATAAGTCAGTGCATTGGAAACAATTATTACTAATGTATTTGAAACATAAAGAGATTAATGAAAAATATGCGGGATGAATAAAATATTTTGAGATCAGAAACTAATACCACTTACCGTGCCAACGTCTGCACACCAGATGATATGACCTTCCTTTCGAAATTTGTACATTCTACCTATTTTAATTTTCAACGCTTGGATTGGGCAATTTAAAACACGTGACAACCGTTGTAGGAAAACCGGCGTCAAACTAAGGAAACATTCAACATACGCTAAATTAGCAATCTATTGTAGATTACAGGCATTGAACAACACTCTACGTTCTTCAATTACCTACTAACTATACTAGATAAGCCCGTTTCCTAACAGATGGCATTCCCACAATCAAGCGATCTGCACCGACACGAATCAATATATTATAGATACAAATCTGCGTATCTGTTCTCCTTAAAGTTAATTCTGCAAAATATATTCATTCATAGGTATGTGTCACTGCCGATTATACCGAACATTGAAAACCATTGATAAATAGGTAGAATTAATGGAGCGGAATAGACTGATATTTGATAACATATATTCCGTTACAATCTGCTGCAACAACCTGAAGGGGAAAGCCCAACCTAAAAAGAAATCATGCATGACGAACGAAGACCGCAGAATTCTTAAGAACAACAGGCAGGCCTACAAAAGTATCCAGAAAGTAATAAGGCAGAAAATCCGAAACGCGAAAACAGCACACCTGACCAACGAATGTAAAGAAATAGAAGTCTGGAAGCTGCATATGACTCCTTCAACATGCATAAAAGAGTCAAAGAGGCTACAGGTGAATTCAAAACAAGCAGAGGAGCGGGTATACTCTACGATGAAAGTGGAAAGGTGATTCATCAAAAAGAAGAGAAATTAAAGGAGTGGGAAAAGTACATCAGAAACTTATTTGAAGATGATAGACCAATAACGCCACCAGAATTAACAAAGCCGGGTCAAAGATGATGCATTGGTAGACCATGTAGGACTGGACGGAAGGGATATTAGGATAATTGAAAATTTATATTGGACCCAAACTTCGGTGATTAGAATAGATGGTGATGATACACTGGAAGTAAAGATCAAACGTGGAGTAAGGCAAGGTTGCATCTTATCGCCCTTGCTCTTTAATGTATACTCTGAAAGAATATTTAGGGAAGCACTAACTGATATACAAGCCGGCATTATTATAAAAGGCGAAATCATAAACAACCTTCGCTACGCAGACGATACGGTACTGTTGGCCTCCAGTCGGGAAGATTTACAGCGGATACTAGATGCAGTCATCGGAAATGTGCAATGGCCGGATTTTTATTAAATGCAAAAGAGACCAAAGTATTAGTAATTTGCAAGCAACCTAATATCATAGCTAACATAACAGTTGGGGGTGAACTATTGAAGCAAGTAAACCAGATAAAATATCTAGCAGCATAATAACTAAAAACGCGGATAGTCAAACTGAAGTGAAATCGAAGATTGAGCAGGCTCGAGCAGCATTTATAAACATGAGTAGGGTCTTGTGCTGTAGAGATCTGAAGCTAACTCTAAGAATCCGACTTCTCAGATGTTATGTCTTCTCCACCCTGCTGTACGGTATGGAAGCCTGGACTATAAACAAGTACGAAGAAAGACGACTTGAAGCCTTTGAAATGTGGGCTTACAGGAAATATTAAAAGTTTCATGGACGGAAAAAGTATCCAACGTGGTAATACTCCAACGACTGAATAAATCCAGCGAAATTCTTACCACCATCAAAAGGAGGAAACTGCAATATTTCGGGCATGTTATGAGAGGCGAAAAATACCGATTACTAAAGAACATCATGCAGGGAAAATTTTCTGGTATAAGTAAGCCGGGCCGCAGAAAAGCACCATGGCTCAAGAATCTACGTGTTCAGACTTGCCGTCGACAGAGGCATAGCCTTGTTGGTGACCAACGTTCTAGAAGGACATGGTACTTAAGAAGAAGAAGAAGAAACAGACGGTCTGTGTGACACACAATAAAAAATCATGCTTCTCAAGTGTTTTTTGATGCGTAAACATCTTACCCGGCGATATGAGGGTAAATCACCGCAAATGGGACGAAAATGTGCAAGCGAATTGGACGGAAATGTGCAAGCGGATCTTAAGCCAAAATATAGGCAATCAATTCGAAATAAGTGGTTGCCTATATTCAGTCGTCACGCGGCCTAAGGTGGCATCAGATTTTCATGTCGATGACGTCGATATAGGATATACGCACAGCTCTCTTCTGAATGGAATCCAGCAGCTTTAGGATATTCTTAGGTGCGACACACCAGATGTGTGAGCAATACTTTAAGTACGGTCTTATTTGCGCTTTATAGAGTAAGAGTAGCTGCTGCGGTGTATATAGATTTTTTATTGCGAAGTAGCGCACCAAGTATCTTCGAGACTGACTTTCCGATGTTTGCAACGTGGTCATGCCATGACATATTTCTGTTGATCGAGACACCCAGTAGTCCAATTGGCTATGAAGGAATGGTCGACACTGCCATAAAGATGTCAGGGCACAGCTCTCTTCTGAATGGAATCCAGCAGCTTTAGGATATTCTTAGGTGCGGCACACCAGATGTGTGAGCAATACTTTAAGTACGGTCTTATTTGCGCTTTATAGAGTAAGAGTAGCTGCTGCGGTGTATATAGATTTTTTATTGCGAAGTAGCGCACCAAGTATCTTCGAGACTGACTTTCCGATGTTTGCAACGTGGTCATGCCATGACATATTTCTGTTGATCGAGACACCCAGTAGTCCAATTGGCTATGAAGGAATGGTCGACACTGCCATAAAGATGTCAGGGCACGCCGTATTGGTTTTCTTGGTAAACGTGGCTGATTGGGGCTTTGCAGCATTAAATTGGACCAAATTTTTGTCTCCCCAAGTTCGAACTTTCTCCAGATCTTGATTAATTGATGAAATCTGCTCCTGTCTGCAAGGTTTTGCTGATCTAAATTGGGAGACAAGGGTACTGTCATCTGCAAAACTGTAAACAAGATTATTGGTTTCGGTTAGCAGGTCATTGATAGATGAGAAACAGAGTTGGGGAAAAACTTGCGCTCTGAGAAACTCCCGCATTTAAGATGAATGTATCTGAGATGTGTCCATCAGTTGCTACAGATATAAAACAGGGTGTCACTCAAGGATCAATTCTGGACCCTCTGCTATTTCTGCTTTATATCAACGAGCTATCAGCCGGGGTTCCCGGAAGCCTGATTTGTCAGTATGCTGATGATACATCAGCCACATTGGCTGATCCTGAGCTGAGGGGCCTATCGGAGGCTTGCCCACGGACGGTGGAGGTCATGCAATTATGGTGCCAAAAGATTCATCTGAAGCTTAATAATTGTAAGACTGGTCTGTTGTTCATTAGTAAAATAAAACAAGATGAGTCCCTTTATGTTAAAGCGGTATCCAAATATATTCCCGTATCTGAAAGTATTACTTTTCTTGGCGTAAATATTGATCTGCCTTGACTGCACCAACACTTTAAGTCAGTAATAACCAAGATAAACAGCACTTGTGCACTTACTCGCAGACTCCGCGATATTTTATCCGTGGAGACTGTCCCAATCAATTCGAAGCTATGGAGTTTTGTTTTGGGGATTCTCGGGTGTGCACCGTAGGTTCTTAGACTTAGAAGCGAATTTTTCGAACCATCTGCAGGCTTTACCCTAGGGCCAGTTGTAAATCCTATTTTAGTGAGCTGAAAATCCCTCACTATACTTCTTAGCCTTGGTCATGTTTGTTAAGAGGCATTCTAACCCTTTTCAAATAAACCTGGATCTATATTCCTCCCATATGTCAATGATTACAAGTCACAGGGTTGACCTTTGCATTCCTGTACATAATTCAGCCTTTTTTGGGAGGGGGTCGTTGTATAGAGCAATAAAGGTATATCATTTATTGCCTAGCCATATAAAAACATTGAAAGTCTGACCACATTTAGAAGTTCTGTTTCTTAAAGAGAAGTATTTTTATTCTTTTGGTTTTAGAACTTCGGCTTCTGAGTAGTCCTCTTAGTCCTCTGAGTAGCTGATTCTAATGTTTTTCGCAATGAAAATTAGTTTTTTTTGAAAGCCTCTGCAGCTCATAGACGGAATGTTTTTCTTTTTCGCACCTCGGCCATTTTTACACATAACAGCGGTTTAGGCATCATCATCGAATACTGTTTTTTTCCTTCAAGATTTGATTGGACTACAGTTTCCTCACGTCATAGTCTGTATATTGTTAACTCTCCTATACCAACACATTTCAACTTTTCTTGCTGGACCGGGTGTTAGGGTCGGTGTCTAAAGGCATTAATTAAGAATAATAACTTTTTCGTTTATATACAGATCACATTTACTAACTCTTTTCACAACAACAAAATCAGAGACACTGGCCACGTTTCTCTTCTTGCCAGAAAATAACTAAGGACTGGTGTTTTTTTAAGTTATTTATCCTCTAATATAAAGGTTGCTATAGAAGGTCTGTAGCAATAACGTTTGAATGAAACGAAAAGCAGGTATGTAATACCCGAAACAAGGTTGTAAAATTGGAACTTTTTAGGCTTCTCGAATTTTTAATACTTTCTGTAATTTTGAAACGAACTGTAGCATTATTTATTTCATCGATCCAGTCCTTAATAGGTACATCTGGACTTTGAATACCGGAATTTCACTAATTATCTACTAAACTGGCTTAAGTCGTGTTTTAACACTAACATCGGTAGTTTGTTTTTTTATTATTATTAGGTTGTGATATTCGGTCGTTACGTTGAATTTAAATAACTTTATTTTGAAAATTACACAGAACGGGTATTCAAATATTATGGGAATATGCTAACATGAACGCAAGTAATCCAATGGTGAAGAATGTCTCCTCTAATCCTAATCACTAAATTTAAAGACACTATCTAAAAAACGATGCAAATACTGTTCGCAGGGTAATCCAACGAAGTCAGTGCATCGGGATATATTTCCAGATACCGCATATGAACAGAAGTTAAAAGGTGAATGAAGCAAGCGTGTGCTTTATTTACAAGAGCTTTAAATATCCATTAAATCATTGCACATTTTCTAATAATTGTCCAACTAAAACCTAACAGGTGTAGTACGATTATAAGAACAATTTCAATCCATTTAAAATTATTTTTCATGCAATCCCTATTTCCCTAATCATTTCCGAAGGGCTGATCAATGGTATGAAAAGGCGCATCCGAATTCGTCGCACTTATTATCTAAAATTGGTTTGCTTCATCCTTTCGATGTTATCTCAAACAATCCGAGAGCACCCTTTTCGTTGGGTTACCCTGTATGTTGTAATAAATTGTAACGATATTTTCTCCAGATTGTAGATACAAAATGGGACTGTGATAGATTAAATTTTACATGGGAAAACTCAAAAATATCATTTGATCATGTAGGAGTGGCTTACCTAGCTTTATTTCAGGTGGTAAGTGTTTTTAGTTTTAAAAATATTTACTTATTGATGTTTAGCTGTAAATTTCTTGTACAATGGACTAGTCACCAAATGAGCTCTAATAGTTTTCGTAAAGGATAACGCACACCTTATATATTTCGGCGACAGGTTGATTTTTTCAAATTTGCGTATGTTATAAAGCTTATCAAAATAGGTAGTTTTTGTCATTGCGTCAAATCTCTAAGTATACAAGGTAACCCAGAAAAATGGCTTATGCGAAAATGAACAAATTCCATAATTTTAATGCTAATTTCACAAAATACAATAAAAGCTTACTTATTCTATATCAAAAAAATACCTACCTATAATACAGTGTT
Organism: Pissodes strobi; assembly: GCA_016904865.1. Classification (NCBI taxonomy): domain Eukaryota; kingdom Metazoa; phylum Arthropoda; class Insecta; order Coleoptera; family Curculionidae; genus Pissodes; species Pissodes strobi. Next base: position 7,589 of record JAEQML010077053.1, read on the forward strand.
GTATATAAGCCTATTTTTAATTAACAAAGTATCGAATGAAAACATGAAAACCAATTTTTACCATGAAGAAAATAATGTCACTATAAAAGCCTTGAAACATATATTGAAGACATTATTGACCAGTTCTTTTCTACAGTCGTTTGAAATGATGGCCAAAACCTAAAAGCTAAAAGCAAAACATATACGTGCAGTACGGATTATTGAAAATATAACCAGTACAACTCAAAATAGATTTGAAATAGATCTAGTTTGGCGAACCAGTAAAATCAATCTTCCAGAAAAAGAAATCGGGACCTTGAGAGAGGCTTCGATGCATGGAAAAGAGATGCCAGAAAAATTAACCATTCTGAAGAGAACATTGTATGAAGATAAAATAGGTACTAAATTAAAAGAGGATATGCAAGGGAAGTGTGTCCTGACGAAACTGTAGTAGAGAAGAGACGCCACTTGGTTCCTACCCCATATACTGTACAAAATATAAATAAGCCTTGTTTTTAACTACGCTTCTATATCATATTCTCTAAGTATAGGCAGAGGAAAATTTTAGAAGAAGATAGAGTTCCAAATGTTTATGAAATGCATGTAATGCGGTTTGGTGTCTCTTGTTTTCCAATTAATAAAAAGAATTAAACACACAAAAAGTGATTTTCAAGTCTAGATATTTTAACCGGAATAGCACAAGAATTCTATGTTGATGATTACCTGGATTCCAAAGATACGACTGGAGAAGCAGTTCAAACCATCTTGGAAGATTGCTGAACACAAAAACTAAGTAGATTTGAAGTAGTAAATTAGATAACCAATTGCAACTAAATTCTTAGTGAACTTTCATAAAACTTAAGAGAAACTTCAAAAAGCTATATAATAATGCGACGCATGCGATATTATGTATGTGGTAGGAGTCGGAATGGCATAATTTTTTAGTTAAGTTAAACAAATCAGCATAAATTAATCACGACTACAGGGTTATCCAACGAGGACTAAACAAGGCGTTTTTTTACTTACCCTGTACTTTTATAAAAAAAAAACTGAAATATCCATCTTATGTAATTTTCTCCCGCGAATTCGGATATGTTCAGCAAAAAACAATTGAACATCAAATAAAAGTGCTAGGGGTCACTTTGATATTTTTTTTAATGAAACACCCTGTATATTACTAAATTTTTGGACTATCTAGAAAAATCTAAACACATTTTGTGTATAATATCCTATACCTATCTTTAGCTGTTTACCAAATATTGACAGTTGAAAGTCAGACATTTTGACACTTTGACAGGCTCTAAACCGCACGAGATCAAGGAAAACGGTTTGCACATTCCTATCTGGTTTTTCATAAGCTATCGAATAATAGTAACTTGAAATTTAACCGGAGGTTTAAAAGCTCCGGTTAATTTTATCCGCAGGTTAAATTCGAAGATACTGTCATTCGATAGTTTATGAAAACTTAAGACAGGAATGTGCAAACCGTTTTCTTTGATCTTGTGCGGTTTAGATTTTAAAAAGTGTCGAAATACCCGACTTTCAACTGTCAATATTTGGTAACAGCTAAAGATAGGTATAGGATATTATACACAAAATGTGTATAGATTTTTCTAGAGAGTCCAAAAATGTAGTAATATACAGGGTGTTTCATTAAAAAATATATCAAAGTGACCCCTAGCACTTTTATTTGATATTCAATTGTTTTTGGCTGAACATATCCGAATTCGCGGGAGCAAATTACATAAGATGGCTATTTCAGTTTTTTTATAAAAGTACCGGGAAAGTAAAAAAATCGCCTTGTCTAGTCGTCGTTGGATAACCCTGTACCTACCAAATGAACTCTGCTGAAATCAATAATGGCTTTATATGGTCCACTTAGTCTTATAGCATAATTTACATGCACGAAATATGACGTTATCGTTGTAAATGGGACATCACAATATGAAAAAACTTAAGAGGTTTAGAGCTCATGGCTCAGAGACTTGTAAAAAATTAGTAAGAATACCTTGATATTATTCATCTAATAGTCCACCTGATAAAATTGAACACCACTTATTCTGCGATGGCAGCGAAAAGGTTATTTGCAGCATGAGCAACTTTGAGGCAAAAGCGACCCCTGTCTCCGCTAAAACCATTCTCTATTCCAAGATTTGAACTGCAGGACGCTGCAATGGCAAATATACTGGCTAAATCTACTGTAGGAAATCTCGTAATAGAAATTCATAAAACATTCCTTTGGACCAATTCGAAATGTGATCTGCAATGGATCCTCGGAGATAGAAAACAACTAATAACTAAAACTAAACTTGAAAATTCGAAATGGATTCCATCCTTACTAAATCCAGCAGGTCAAACCACTAGGGATGAAATACATGAAACTAGTGAGGTAATACCTAAAGAATGGATATACAGATCCGAGTTTCTGAAGCATGAAAATGAACTTAAAGAAGAATATTTTGCATTTGCAGCGGTAACATTTCAAGACAGAGAAAATAAATCTTGTCTGATATAAACAGATTTTCTAAATGGTTGAGATTAATTCGAAGTACGGTATGGATGCTAATATTTATTAGGATATTTATTAAAAGGCAAATACAGTGAAAAACTACAGAGTTAACACTGCAAGACGGGGAAACTATGGATCAAACGATCTCAGCTCCAAAGTTTTGGAGAGGAAATTAAAAACGGGAAACCATTGATAAAGAAAAGTCGTCTTGTACCTCTCTGCCCAATTTTAGAAGACTGAATATATCGTCAGATGTAGAACAGACTTAGCAGAATGCTTGAGTTAACAATCGAACTGCTGTTCTATATTCAAAATATCTATAAACTAAACTCTTTAACCAATATATTCATGCAAACATCATCACAAAAGAGTAGACAATTTAAAACCAAATCCTTCAAAGGTGAGATATTAATTTAATTAGTTAAATGTATTAAAGATGTTGTTTAAGTTACCTTTCTTAACCTAGTAATTAGGATTAGGGAATTTGAAAAATAGATAATGGCATTGATTCATAGAGAAAATTAAGGTCTAGCTTTTAAAAAGTCGTAAGAAAAAACTCATTTTTACGACAACGTCATGGGATCACACGAGAGAAAATATTTTAAATCAGCTCTGAAATAGAAAGTCAGAATTCTGATATAAAAAGTCGGAATTCTGAGATTAAAAGTCAGAATTCTTGGATAAAAAGTCAGAAATCTGAGATAAAAAGTCAGAACTCTGAGATGAGAAGTCAGAATTCTGAGATAAAAGTCAGAATTATGAGATAAAAAGTCAGAATTCTGAGATGAAATGTCAGAATTATGAAACAAAAAGTCAGAATTCTGAGATAAAATACCGAATTCTGAGATAAAAAGTCACAATTCTGGGATAAAAAGTCAGAATTCTGAAATAAAATTTAAGCATTCTGAGATAAAAAGTGAGAATTCTGAGATAAAGTATCAGAATTGTGAAATAAACAGTCAGAATTCTGAGATAAAAAACCGAATTCTTAGAGAAAAATTCAGAATTCTGGGATAAAAAGTCAGAAATCTGAAATAAAATGTCAGCATTCTGAGATAAAAAGTCAGAATTCTGAGATAAAATGTCAGAATTCCCGTGTGGCCTTAGCGCGCTAGCGGCGTGCTAAGGCCGGGATTTAAAAAATTTAATGCAAACTTAAATTTTAAAAATTTACGTTAGACACTCAGAATACACAGCACAGCATTTCTATTTTTGGTGGGCATGTATGCCCTTTTGTTGCAGTTGAATAGTAGGAATGGTGTTTTTGTACAATCCAAGCAAATTTATACAGAGGTTTTATGTTCAATCTCTTCCCTCACTAACAGAGATATAAGATTGACAGCATCGTGAACAAACCTCAAATCATCACAAGGACATTCGCGGTCATGGGCACCCATGGTCAAGAAAAACTCTACTTACCCAAACTTTTACACACGAACATTTATGCGCTTGAGCACACATGATCAATTTTACTTAAAAAATATCTAAAGGTCATTCGTGTATCGTGTACAATGTCAAAACTAAATATTAACTGATTAACAAGGGCATTTAAGATCTAGGACATCCAAGGTCTATATAGTAGATACGATCGAGCTTCAATAACCTCTAAACAGCCGCAAGGACATTCAAGTTCAGCTAGGTGGGGCTTGGACAAGATCATCTTTAAAAAGGGAGTTGGGAGCAGGGATGCCACCTTTTGAATTTTAAAAATCGGGACAATCCTGGTGCATCCGCTTTTTTCCTTAACTGTACTACAACCCATGGAAAATCCTTTTGCCAAACAGTCCTATATTTGCAAAGCCTTCTTTTTTTCATTTTGGGTGGACTTAAGGATGAATCTGCTTATTATTTTTTGTTCAAGATCAGAAGAAGAATCGCGATCTTGGAAACTGGATGTGGAGGGTTGTTGAAGGAAATACTTCTTTGGGCTCATTTTTAAAATTAAATCTACAAAAATAGTTACTATACTTAAAAAACAGAAGTTAATATCTCACGAAATGTTTCCACTACTATTTAAAGTGTAAAGTTAAAAGTAGTTAAGAGTGAAGTACAAATATATTTAAGAAACAAAAGTTATTATAACTTACCCTCTGACCTTAGGGCTAACGTGCTTATAGCTTAAAACAAATAGGTACTCAACTATTTAATTAACTTAATTGCGTACTTGACGTAATCTAGTTAGATCTGTAAAGACTAAACTACAAGAAATCCGGCACTGATGATCTCGCATTTTTATTGATCGGGAAGTCCCTGAGACGTGAGGCATTGCTGCCAACCGAAAATAAATTCTGTATTCCTGTTCGTGTTCGTGCAGTGGCGCTGACGCCGCTGGCGGTTAAATTACATTTTATTGTCAACTTTAAATTTGGCAATATTTTGTTTTTAAAATGTTTGGAAGCTATTAATATGTGTTTTTTATAATAATTTTTACAGTTTTATGGTTTAGTCAAATTTACGTGGCCAAACTAATAAAAATCGGGACATTAGGACTTTGCGTGGGGACGCGGGACTTTAGTCAAAATCGGGACTGTCCCGATCAAATCAGGACGGGTGGCAACCCTGGTTGGGAGCAATCTTCGTCGTAGATATACTACTCCTACATAGATATGCTACTCCTACGTAGATAGGCTACTCCTGCATAGATACGCTACTCCTGCATATTGCCATATTGCCAGAAATGTAGAATATTCTCAGTATTATTATTCTACCAGTTTGCGAGAAGTTGCCTGTCCGAAAGTTTTAGGATACCTGAATAAGTAATTTTTCCCTATTTCTGATTTTTAGGCTACATTTGAAGGATGGATGGAAGTAATGGCGGATGCTGTAGACGCTAGAGGCGTAAATATGCAACCGAAGAGAGAGGCCAATTTATATGCATATATTTATTTCGTTATTTTCATTGTGTGCGGATCTTTTTTTACTCTTAACTTATTTATAGGAGTAATTATTGATAATTTTAACATGCTTAAAAAGAAGGTAAATATATATAT
>JAEQML010077060.1:0-13063 GCA_016904865.1 Pissodes strobi
TGATTTTTTGAAAATAGCTATGCGCTGACTAATACGTACGCTTAAAACAAATTTTTGAAACTGAAAATAAAAAAAAGCCAAATCGTAATTTTCAGTCGGATCTATGACAATTTTTGGAATGTTCTAGTCATATCACCCTTCTTAATGTACAGGGTGATCCCCTATAATGTCGCCCCCCTTTAACTTTTTTATTTTAAGTGTCCCAAAAAAATTAAAAGTATGTTTATGTAGGTACTGAAATAGTATATTATTTTATATGGAGGAAAAGTGATACTTTTCATGGCGCGCTCGTGTAATAGAGAGCAAGCCATGAAAAGTAACTTTTCCTCCAAATAAAATATGCTGTTTTTTCTTCAAATGTCGACAAATTAATGCAAAAACATCTCTTTTTAATAGTAATAATATCTAATTATTATTAAAGATAAATGGGTTCGCAAGGCGGCTTAGACCACGGTCGTAGGTGGTCTTGCTTAGACCGGTGTCGATGAATTTAACATAAAGCTGTCAGTGGACACTGTCAACAATAATTATTTTTTTAAGATGGCGTCTCCGATTGCGTTTTAATTCCGTATTGATAAGCAGTTATTGAGTAAGTTCGATTAAATAATAACCAATTTGTTCCTAAATTAGTGATTTTTAGAAATGCAGTCACAAATTGAGTGATAAATACAAATTGTAGTTTAATAAATCTTGAGTTGTTGACGCTTATTTTGTTATCTGTTTGTATTGTATCTATGTTGCTATGACAACACTTTTACCTCCGCCGGCGGAAAAGTGAAAAGTAAAGCTCCGGCGGAGGAAAAACGAAACTTCACGGCCGCCTACACAGTCGAGTAATGACGGATTTACTGACGTTTGAAGAAAAAATACTTTTTTTCTGCGTATAAAAAAAATATTGGAAAAAATGATCAGTATAATACAGGGATAAACAAAAAGTTAATTTTTTTTTCAAATGATCACCCTATATATGAATTTATTTTTCGATTCCTCGTAAAATTCTAAGCATATTTTTATGTATGATGTTATACCTCTAGAGTTAGTAGTTTCACAGTTATAAACGGTTGAAAATCGATTCTTTGGCTACTTTTAACCTTGGTAGAAAGAAGGCCATTAAAAATGGGGTAAAATGAATTTCACATTCCTATCTTAACTCTCCAAGAGGTATCTGAAAGTGCTAACTGATGGTACTGTAACGGAATATATGTTATCAAATATCAGTCTATTCCGCTCCATTAATTCTACCTATTTATCAATGGTTTTCAGTGCTCGGTATAATGATCGCATATTTCGCACAATTAACTTTAAGGAGAATAGGTACGCAAATTTGTATCTTAATTGAAGAACGTAGAGTGTTGTCCAATGCCTGTAATCTACAATAGATTGCTACATTTAGCGTATGTTGGTTGTTTCCTTAGTTTGACGCCGGGTTTCCTACAACGGTTGTCACGTGTTTTAAATTGCCCAATCCAAGCATTGAAAATTAAAATAGGTAGAATGTACAAATTCTGAAAGGAAGGTCATATCATCTTGTGTGCAGACGTTGACACGGTAAGTGGTATTAGTTTCTGATCTCAAAATATTTTATTCATCCCGCATATTTTTCAATAATCTTTTTATGTTTTAAATACATTAGTAATAATTGTTTCTAAATCACTGACTTATATTTGGCTAAAGCGAGAATTTAGCATTTTTCTAATGCACTTTCGAGTGTTTGACTATTTCAGCAATCTTATTTCTTATGGTGACCTTTAGGTTTGAATACCGTTTTTTTTTGGTGGATAATTGCGTATTTTATGGTCAAATTCGTGTAATTTGATAATGGTTTAATCCAAATATATAGAGAACGTAATTATTTCATCGTTTAGTGGTCATACATATGATTTTACATGTTTTCATTTAAATTGAACAGTATTACCTGGGAGATTCTCCAAGTGAATTTTATATTTTCCTGTAAAATGTAGTTAATTGAATTTGAGTAGAATTTCGCTGAATTTTCCTTAGCAGTATTGTTGATCATAGTTTTTTCAGGCTTATTTCATTAATCTTTCAGTTTATTTGTAACATCAAACTATAATTATTATCACTTATCGTGTCACGTTTGATCAATGATGTACCGGCATTAATTTGCATATGAAAGAGGTTTAAGCACATGTGTGTAAATTTACCTGGTTTATTTTCCTTATCGTTTACCTAAGTTCCTATCTCAAAGCGAGATAGTGATTATCTGATCTCTATCTTTAATTAATTGAGACGTAATTTACGTCAAATTATTGTTTATGTGCCAAGGGCCATATTTATAGATTAAGTAAAGTACCTCGATTTTTCTATTTTTTATAAAAATTTTGTTATTTTCTATTTGAAGTTGCCGCGAGCCACTGTTTAGACAAGTTTCATAATTTTTTCATAATTTTCTTTTAAATTTTTAATTTCAATCATAATTTCTTTTGAATTTCATATCTCAAAGTAAAGAAAGGAGATATCTTGAGTAACAGTAATTATTTATAGTGTGATTTAATCATAGATATTTACAATTTTTGCTGAACTTTAAATTATAATTTAAGTTCAGAGTTCTGATTATATCTACTGTAACCAGTAAATTTTCAAGTTTTCAACCTCCTATGTCAAACTGAGGTCCCCAGGATACTCTTCTGTATAATTTTTATTAGCAGTATACACTGGTCTAAGGCGTTTATTTTTTTTACATGTAAATACCGCTGGATGAAGGAAACGTCTATTGTCCACGTCGCTGTGCCAGACCTGTAGAGGGACAACCATACGCTAAGACAACCTTTTTGAAGACCTAGATCACCTCAAGTTAGTTAAACTTGTTAATAGGCAGAAGCAGGTTTAGTAAAGGTCCCAATACGGTTGCATGGTTATAGAATAGTTGGACAAAATAGGTACGAAGTGGTAAATTCAAATAAATTGTGAAGAGCAATTAAATTTGTTAATCTTTAATAATAAAGTTAATATCATTTTCGTCATATAACAAGCTTATTTATAAACCGTATTTCAAGTAATATTTGTAAATTAAATGTTCAGTAATCAATTGTATTTCATTGCATTTGTAATCTAATTTTAATTATATTGATCTTAATTATATTGATAACTGCAGTGCACATGGTACCATAACTTGTAATTTAATCATATAGTTAATATATAATTTGTTTTTAAGTTGATTTCTTTGATTTACCGCAAGTGGTGCCTTTATAAATTTAACCGACAGAGGAAATAACTTAACTCACACCCTCAAATAAACTAAATAAATTAACTTTTGCTCTATCCTTACAAATTAGCGACTGAGCTAGATATTCATTACAAAGTGGCACAGTAATTAGTTACAATACCAGATTTGGTACCCATGGTACCGCCTGCTAGTTAGTACCGTCAGATAGCTCTTGAAAAGTTAAGATATGAATGTGAGATTCATTTTACTCCATCTCTAATGATCTTCTTGCTACCAAGGTGAAAAGTAGACAAAGTACCGATTTTCAACTGTTTATAGCTGTGAAACTACTAACTCTAGAGGTATAACATCATACATAAAATATGCTTAGAATTTTACTAATTCATATATAGGGTGATCCATTGAAAAAAAATTAACTTTTTGTTTTTCCCTGTATACTGATCATTTTTCCAATATTTTTTGCATGCAGAAAAAAAGTATTTTTCAGTACCTACATAACTATACTTTTAATTTTTTCGGGACACTTAAAATAAAAAAGTTAATGGTACAGGGGATCACCCTGTACCAAAGTTTGGATGCTCCGGATTATTCAGTTTTCCGGTAATAAAATATTGAGTTGTGTCGTGTCAAAACTGAAAATTCAACTGGCACACCTTCTACAAAAGGCATCTTTATTTCCAAAATGTATTATAAACCGGTTTTTCGAAAAAAGTTATTTTTCGAGAAAAAATAAATACCTTAATTTTTTTCTGATATAGAAACGGTTTTTTAACATTTTTCCTGAAAATGCCATTTTTCTCAAATTTTCGGAACAAAGAAGCACTTAGGGAATTTTTCTCCTAGAAATTCCGTATTGAACTGTCGTCTCAGTTTCTTCGATCCTCGCAACTATTTCGGTGCTAGATCGATCCAAAGTAATTCCTTATCGTATTTGATAACTTATACCAATGATGCTGGGTTCGCCAATTACTGACACCAGATGTCACTTACTGAATCTTGTGCATAGCGAATACAGTTGTCACAATACATTCTAACTTTAAGGATAGCGAAAAGTCGGGCACTGCTAGTTTCTTTTACAATTAGGAATATTACATCTACACAGTTTTAAGTAAAGCAAATAATAAACCCACAAATTAAGTATAGATCTGGCAGATGCTATTATTGATTTATTTCACAACATATTATCTATTTTTTATTTCCATGCTAGATTATCTTAAGAATTTATCGAATATACTTATAGGTAATTATAGGTAAATGTTGAGTTAACCTAATTAAATAGATATATAATTACAAATATTACACATCACTCTTACCAAATATATATTATTAAGTTTTTGGTATTTTATTTTCACCTAGCTACTCAGACTGATTAAAAGCAAATTAAGATAAGGATAGATTAGGAAAGTCGCTGAATGCACATTATTTGCAGAAAAAAATCCTGTCAAATCGAGATATATGAGCGAAATACGTTTTCACTTTTTTGCAGAACGCTTGAACTAATAATTATTGAATACTTAAATTAGAGAAAAAGAAAATTTTACGTTACCCACTGAGCTAAGAAGCTTACTTTTATATTATTATTTTGGCGGAATTACTTAAACTTTGCAATTTATTTAATTACAATTTTAAGATATATTATGTTCTCTCAAGCCTAATTTATGGAACATAAACATACACATACTTGTTTTTTTTTTCAGCTATATTTGGTTTAACCCGTTAATTGGTTATGACGTATATATTCCAAAACCTAAATAAAAATTTCAATGCTTATGGCGAATATTCTCGCGTTGACTATTTTTTGAGAGTCCGCAACGGCTAAGCCACATCTGTTCCCCTACGGTAATTTACGGCCAAATAACATTTTATGGCGGGATTATTTTGTAGATTTCTTTGCTCGCTTAGTCTTAGTCGCAATTCGAACGTATTTGCGTGTGTTTATTTACCACGCTTACATATATAGCATTTCGCTAACTGTCTAGTTCAGAAGTTAATAATGTCTGTGAGGATATTAGTGAGACGCGATGACTTGGATGGTTTTAAAAGCTCGGACGGGTTAGAGAACGATTCGAAATGTGAGAATAGCGAAAAGGAGAGCGATGATGACCCGGACCTGAACCCAACCCCGAAATTTACTTTGCACAAAATTTACTGGATCTAAAATGGAATTTCTAGACCAGCGTTTCCTCTTACATTAAACAGTAGCGTGCAGTATATGATACAAGCATTCCCTTAGAAATGTTTGATTTTTTTGACGATACTATAATAGATCTTTTAGTTGATGAGACCAATCGATTTACCATTCAGTATATTACAAAAAATTGACAAATCATGAAACAGTATTCTAGAAGTGGAAAATTAAAACAAACGAATACTAATAAAATTAGGACACTTATAAGTACAAAGCTCATGCTTCAAGCCCGAAGATAAAATGTATTTTTCTCGTAAGAACGGTATTATAGGCGCCCTCATTTTTCCAAAAATTATTTCGGAGAAAAGAGTTCATTTATTACTGAAATTTCTGCACTTAGTTGACAATTCAGCGAAAACTACCAAGTTAAAAAACCGCAGGAAGAAATTTATGACTAGTTATGTGCTAGGAAGGAACATTACGATAGACGAATCTCTAATAGGGTGGAAAGTGAGACTGGGCTAGAAGCAATAGATACCCTCTAAACTAGTGGCTATCAATTTTTTTTGATGGCGTACAATCAAAATAAACTGCCTATTTTCAGTACCACTATCACTTAGTTTCAATACCTTGAATCCTGAAATGCTCTGAAACACAGAATCACAAAAGCGACTGGCAAGATTATTGGAAGAGTCTAAGCCAAAAAAAAAACAAAGCCATAGTTTGACGTGGGATGCCGGCAACAACTTCAAAAAGGACAAGCTATAGGGACTATCTTAAAGCAGCTAGAGACAAATGAAAATAGAGAAGAATATACTAAGTGCCGAAGAGAAACAAGACAACTAATAAGGAGAAAGAAACGAGAGAACGAACGTCAAAAATATGAAATCATGGAAAGAAGCAGAACAAAACCAGGCTCTAGGGAGTTCTACAAAATAATATCTAATGCAAGATAAGGTTTTAATCCCAGATCCATTATGTTTCCTAAAGATAAAAACGGGGACACCATAGTCAAGGAAAGTAGAATAATAGAAACTTGGAAAAAAACATTTCAACACCATCCTGAATATAGAACGGGAACAAAAACATGTAGAAAATATATACATAACTTCAGACTTCATCATCATCTCCTAGCCTGGTGTTGAGTCCACTGCTGAACATAGGCCTCCATTAAACTGCTCCACTGAGCTGTTCGATTCCAGTGTACGTCTACTCTTTTTATATCGCCGCTCCAACGTGCTGGCGGTCTTCCTCTGCTTCTTTTGTCTGCGCGGGGTCTCCAATTTATTATTCTTGGAGACCATCTGTCGTCTTTGAATCTCGCAACATGTCCTGCCCACTTCCATTTTAGTGTCATGATTCTCTGTATTATGTCTTGGACCTTTGTTCTTTGTCGGATGTACGTATTTCTTACGCGACCTTGGGTTCGAATTCCAAGCATAGCTCTCTCCATTTTTCTCTGAGCAACCTTCAATCTATGTACGGTGTTCCTTGTCAATGTAAGCGTTTCGACACAGTAGGTCATTACTGATAATACGCATTGATTGAAGACTTTTGATTTTATTTTGATGCTGCTTCTAAAGACATCCGTTAGCCTACCGTATGCAGCCCGCCCTAGAGAGATTCTTCTTTGTAGTTCCTGCGTTTGATTGTCTCGACTTATTCTAATTTCGAGACCTAGATACTTGTTTTTGTCAACCACTTCAATGATTTTGTCCTCTAGAGATATAATTCCACCAAGTACCAAATTAGTCATGATTTTTATTTTTTGATGACATACACGGGCCAACCTTTTTTGTTGCCCGCTCTAGCTCTTTTATCATTGAATTGGCATCCCTCAAATCATCTGTTATCAGCACTATGTCGTCCGCAAAGCGTAGATTGTTCAATTTTTTCTCATATATACTGATACCTTTGTTATCCCAGTCTAGGGTCCTAAAAGCATATTCTAGAACGGTGTTAATTAGCTTTGGGGATAATGTATCGCCCTGTCTTACCCCTCTCTGTAAGGAAAACTTTCTAGTGGTATTATGCTGGCCGTTGCGTTGGTGTAAATATTATGCATCAAACGTGTGTATCTGTACTCTATCCGACATTTACCAAGTGCTTCCAGAATCGCATGCATTTCGATGGTGTCAAATGCTTTCTGAAAGTCAACAAACACAAGCACCAATGGCCTGCTATATTCTCTTGTTTTCTCAGTGAGCAGCTTTAGTGTGAGGAGGTGATCATTTGTTCCGTATCCTGAACGGAAGCCTGCCTGTTCTATTGTTTGGTAGAAGTCCAGTTGTTTTCTCTCCAGTCTTTTGTTTATTATTTTCGTGAAGAGCTTGTATAGGTTAGACAGTAAGCTTATAGGCCTGTAATTTTCCAAGTCAGTAGTGTCGCCCTTTTTGTGCATCAAGACCGTCAGTATGTTGTTCCAGCTTTGTGGTAAGAGTAAGGAAGCGTTATAAAGGCATAAATTGAAGAGCTTTTTTTTATTGAATCCAATAAGATTTGACCACCAATTTTTATTGCTTCTGTGACTACTTGATCTTCGCCTGGAGACTTGTTATTATTCATCTCTTGTAGTGATTTTTTGATTTCGTCCATTGTGATCTCGTGTAGTTCTTCCGATCCTTGATTTGAGGAGCTTGCGTTCAAAAGCGGCTATATCCATTTAGTAAAAATGTTCAGGTATCAACGAAAACTTCTGATCAGTTCGCCTTAATACATCGAAATAGCAAGAAAAGTTTATTTGTAGTGGTTTAGGGAAGTAGTTTGATGCAATTTGAAACTTTTTCTCGAATGTCAATAGTTCTTGAAACAAATTGAAAGTTAATCTGGATATAGATGGTTTTGATAGCAAACCTTTAAAAATTCTCAACAAAAAAAAATTAAAACGCTAGAAAATATATTTTTATTATAAAACTCGAACACAAAACATATTTTTATTATGAAAATTGAAAATAACAAAAACAAAAGAAGAGAAACATAAAATTTTTATATATGAAGAGCAGCTTCTTCATCTGAACAGTCACATGACACGTCCTGTTCGCCCTCATCTCCTTCCTTGTCGCTAGTTTCTGTATAACTGGTAGTAAACGGGAGACGGTCGCGGGATCGCCAAGTCGTTACAGATCTTACAGTCTTGTCAGATGCACCATTATGTTGCCGTATTTCTGAATATAACGAATTATTGGATATAACCACCTTTGATCGCAAAAAGTGGATATAGCCGATTCTGATGCGAAAGGCCGACTTTATCTGCGATTTTAACATACAAATAGCCCGTTTTGAACGCAAATTATCGTGCCGGTCGATAGATCTTGTGAAACTTAGCCGAAAATCGCAAAAAAGCATATCGGCAAAAAATGGATATAGCCGCTTTTGAACGCAAGCTCCTCATTTATTACTCCCGTTTGTTTCCTAATCTCCTTTGGTTCTTTTTCCAATTTATGTCTGTTTCGGTATAGCTCTGCATAGAATTCTTCTACTACCTGGAGCAATTCTTCTCTATTGGTTGTTACCCTGCCGTGTCTGTTCTTAAGCCTTAGAATTTCTCTTTTACCCTTTGTCAGTTTTTTTTCTCAAGACCTTCAAACTTTTATTTTCATCTATTGTATTCATAATTTGTTCGTTGTTGTAATTTCTTAAGTCTTTTCTTACGTTTTTAGAGATATTTTTATTTAGTTCTCTCACATCTTGTTGGTTTAAGTTACCCTGCTGCAAGAGTTTTCTTCGATTGTTCATTCATTGTTGAATGTGTTGGCTTAGCTTAGTGTTATTTTTTTTTTGTTTGCAACAGATCTTGTTAGTTGTTTCAACGATGGATTTAGTAATTCTTTCATTGAGTTTTTCTATGCTGTCTGTCTGTATGTTATCGTTCAGAGACTTTGCGATCATTTTCTGGTATTCATCGAGGTTTTCTGGGTTTTGCCATATCCTCGTTTTTTTTGTTTTTGGTCAGTCTGTACCTCTCGTGGCCCAGGTTGACCTTTACGGTTGCTCTCACCATCCGATGATCGCTTCCGATGTTCATCTGGTTTAGGACTGTTACGTTCTGTCTTATGTATTTCTTGTCTGTTATGATAAAATCGATCTCATTCTTCGTTTCTCCATTTGGACTGATCCACGTCCATCTTCGATTAGGTTTATTATAGAACAAGCTGTTCATCAGGAATAAGCCGTTTTCTAAAAGAAAGTTTAATAGGGTTTCTCCCCGTTAATTTCTAGTGCCAGTACCAAAGTTTCCCAGAGATATTTCTGTTTCGTCTGATTTGAGCCCTATTTTCGCGTTAAAATATCCGCTTATAAAGGTGATGTAAGTGTGAACTTCTTCTAGAGCTGTCTGAATATCATTGTAGAAGTTGTTAATTAGTTAAACTGCAGACTTACCAGTAGAGAAACCAACTTATGCTGAAGTAAAAAGAGCTATAAACAAGCTAAAGAACTGCAAAGCACTGGGATCCGACAATATACCATCAATAATATCAAATACATAAACTGATAATGTTCATATGGAGAGAGGAAAAGATACCAACCAAATGACAAAAAGCATAATAGTCCCGAGTCACAAAAAGGGAGACAAGTCGAAGTGCGCTGCAGAGAGGTATCTCACTAATAAATACAGCTTAAAAAGTCTTGGGAAACGTCGTATTGGAGAAATTAACACCGTTCACGGAAAGCTTTCTGGGGGGAATATCAAACGGGTTTCAGAAGAGAAAGATCAACTGCCGACCAGCTTTTTGCCAATAGAACAATACATAATCTCTTTATAGATTTCCGACAAGCGCATGACAGTGTGGAAAGAAGCCAAGTGTGGAACGCAATGACAGAATTCTCAATTCCTAAGAACCTCATCCAGATGACAAAACTATGTATGGACAGCGGTAGATCCGAAGTACGAGTAGGCAGCGAACTGTCCGAACAGTTCGAAATACAAAGTGGGCTTAAACAAGGAGATGCCCTGTCATCCCTGTTATTTAACATCGTACTGGAAAGGGCCATAAGACGCGCTGACATAAAGAGCAAACTCCTGTCGAACGAAGGCCCAAAACTAATACTGGCATATGACGACGACATTGATCTAATCCGCAACACAATCTTAACAGTGGAAGATATTTTCAACAAAATAGAAGGAGCAACTACCGAAATGGGTTAATGATCAATGAAGAAAACGCTAAATTTATGTCTGTAGACCGGCTCGGAAGAAGAGACTGAATAGGACAAAATGTAACAATAAACTCGTACAAATTTGAAAGAGTAGAACGTTCCAAATACTTGGGCGCAACAATCACAGTAGATAATGACGTCACCGAAGGAATAAAAGTATTCAATCCACAATTCGATGTATATACTCCCTAAATAATCTTATTAAGTCAAAAAATGTAACAAGGGTATCCAAAGTAAAAATATATAAGAGTATTATTAGACCAATACTCACTTAGGGATGTGAAACATGTACATTAACTAAGGTGAACGAAGAAAAAAATTTCGACGCTTCGAACGCCAGATACTGAGAAAAATTTTTGGATTTTATGACGACCCAAATACAGCTCAGTATCGGATCAGAACTAATGCTGAGTTCAAACGGATGTATGGCGACAGTGACATCGTCCAGGAAATAAAATCCCAGCGTCTGAGATGGGCTGGACACGTACAGAGACTCCACGAAGAAAGGCTGGTAAAACTGGTATGGGAGGAGACACCAGCGGGTAAAAGGCCTTTGGGGCGCCCCCGTCTGCGATGGAGGGACAACATTCGAAACGACTTTTTGAAAATGAACGCCCCCTTCGATAGAAATCTGATGGAAGATCGAGAGTACTGGAAGAAAGTAGTGCAGTTAGCCAAGACCCACCCAGGGTTGTAGCGCTGACCGAAGAAGAATAGATCATTCTATTTCTAGGTAATTTCGTAATTCTGGATGGTTGCAATCAGACAAATCTATAAACTGAAATTCGCGTGGTGGACAACTCAGCGTTTTCAGAATCAGTGTTACATCTTTCTTTTCTTTTCAATATACTTATAATATTTTATGGATGATTTCACTTTCTGTTTTGGTTGGCGTTTATTGCTTTATTTTATCTTTTCTTTTGCGTTTAACCGGGGACAATTGTAAGTACCACCGGCAGTACATGCACCACAGGTTGGGAACCGCAGCTCCAAACGCTTTATGTGAAACTTCTCGGTATATGTATAATTTATCGGCTATGCAGGTGTTAACACATTTTATGGAGCGAAGTATTCTTTGAACTTAATTACGTCAAAAATAGTTTCATACTTTTCTCTATAACTATTATACAAGTGTTGACTTGGTTGATCAATAAATAAAAAGAAATGCAGATTGTGTGGAAACAATGCGAGCAAATAAAAAAAATATTCCTACAGATGCAGAATAAATTATCTAAAAGAGAGGCTGTGGCCAGATACAAATTAAAGATCATGATTCACAAATGGCATTACAGAAAATATGTTATAATCATAATCATAATTCACGATGAAACTATGTACAAGGTTATAATAAAAAAAAGAGACGAAATCGAGAAGTCTACTTAGTAATAGAGCCCAACAAAATAAGCTGAGGGATGGATTTAGCAGACAATTATTTGCACTATTATGGAACAGCAAAAAGTAGAATAAACAAATATTACATGGAAATGTTCTGGCACTCCTCAAGTGTAACAACACTGAACTCATTTCAAATATTATGTAAACGAAATGGACCGATTAAAAAGGTGTACATTTTTTGTTAGAAGTGGAGAAAAGGTGGTTGAAAAATATGGTACACCAATAATTACTGGCATAAGAAGATCGAGGACAGCAATGCTGTCAAGATTTCGTGAAGCCACTTTTCGTTAGATATCCACTACGAAGCCAAAAAAAAGTAAACTAAAAACAGAGTTTTTTATCTAATTTATTTTTTATTCGATATAACCGATAAGATGAAAATATTGACGCAGCTTCAGTGCATAGACATAATAATATTGGTTTAAAATAGCCTTTCTCTATACCATTGTTCATATGCTAGGTTCATCTTTTTATTTTTGTTATTTGGACGATAATATTCGCCTTTTATATAAATTACCGTGTCTTAATATCCTTGACGCATATATACGCTAATGCATATAACCAATGCTGAAATACAGGGCATCTAGGAGAGCCCTATGGTTATTGTCTTGGGCCACTTAACAGGTTAATAAAAATTACTCCAGAAAATAATATCTAATCTTCAATGGCAACATTGAATTAATCCAAAAGATATTCCAACGACATTTAAAAAGAAGTATTAAATTAAAGTAAGGACATTTAATTGGAATAAGCCTTTTATACCATATGAATTTAAAAACTGCGTAATTTTATAAAAAGTATTTTGATGGTCGGAGAATTCATGTTTCCTTAAAATAAATTATCAGCCTAGATTTGCTCGGCTCAAATATATCGGATAATTGTTATTGCTTATCTTAAGCATCTAAACGATTAAATAAACAAGATTAAAAATTCCGTTGATAGAAATGAATACGGTATTATATAGGTCTCCTAAATTGGAATATTTGTTAACGAAACGTCAAGAAACTATACGTAAATACTTAAATATGAGAATAAAACAATACAAATAACACTTTTAGCTCTAGCGGTATTTTTATTATACCCTTTATTTAATACTTCCGTTAGTGAATAATCTCCTTATAAATATTGAATGCTAAAATAAGCACGTTTACTTCATATAATATAACCTCCTATATTTAATTCAATGTAGCGTGTTT
>JAEQML010077061.1:0-13063 GCA_016904865.1 Pissodes strobi
AATATAACTTTGTTTTTTGTTTTGCAATATTTGCATCGAATCGAATTGTAGTTTATAGTCCCACATGTGCCCCATACGGGGATCAAATATCGAAAAACGAATGATACGAAGGCATTATAACCATTTGTTTCTATTTTTATATTCCTTTATATGGTCTAAAAGTTTTACTCTATGTAAAACATTAATAAATCTGCAGGCCGACCGGTATATATTTCCTCCTTTTGATTGTGTTATGTAAACACTTTTTGTGATTGAATAGTATATTTCTTTGGTAGGATGTACGATTAGACGAGATTACTAGAGAACGGTTCGAATAGCTCGTATCGTTAACTGTTGCTTATTACTTATATTCATTTCGATATAATATATTTCAATTCCGAATATATTGTTTGATTCTGTGTAATTGTGCAAAGACGACAAATAAATGTAACAATGTTTTGTCATGCCCTCGTATATAAATAACAGTTTGTTAGTATAATTCAAATCGCAGTGAGCACATTTAATTTTTGTTTACTGCTTCATTCGCATTTTTGACTGTAACCCGTTCGCACTCTATTTTATTCTAATAAGTATAGTTAGTTTTAGAAGTTTGAGAGTATTTTCCATTTCAATTTTATTAAGTAAAAAAATAAGGGTTACAAGTGTCATATTTATTCATAATACTCAGTTTAGTATTATACACATTTAGTTTGCTTTTATACAAGAGATTCTGTTTTTATATATTTAAGATAACCAGGTATTTATGTATATTTGAAATTTTGGCATATAATCTTATATGGACTCACCCCCTGATTCGCTTCTCCCGATGCATATTGCCCCCTTTTTTCGCCTCCTTTGCGAGCAAGACGTATCACTAACACTTCACTATACTAGAAATACAATTTCTAGGCATTTTTCTTCTTAAAACCAAAAGAAAGAACCGATTTACGGATTCTTGCTTGTCACCGACCGGTACAAAATTGTAATGACGCATCAAGGCGATGCATGAGCTCGAGCGGCTAGCCAGGGTCGGCTGAATCACCATGTTTTTAGATAACTTCTTTAAAAATTGTACCGATTGGGAAAAAGTTGTATACTACAAAGTGTAATGAGGGATGGCGGAGATGCGAAGGATAATTTCGTGTGGGCCCCCACACCGACTACACTTTATATTGCGCCTGCAATATGTAGCAGCATGTCCGTAGGTCTGGCATCGCTTGCATTGTATAATGGGTTTGGTTGATTTTCTGTTCTCCCATTCTATGCGGACGTTTAGAATGGTTTTGCATTCATTGTTTAATCTCTTTACAGTGTATTGGCTATCGAGAACTACCAGGAATAATGGATCCCTCGTTTTTTTCATTGTGAAAATGGCTTTAGGTTCGATGCTGTATTGCAATTGGAGTTTGTCTTTGATTTCTGCCAAGCTTATGTCACCGTTTAGCCCCTTGAGCACAAACGCGTGCGTTTTAGATGACTTCTCTGCGTATGTGTGATACTGTTCATTCTCGTTATCTAGACACCTTTTCAACGTTTGGTAGTCCCGATTCAATTCACAATACACAATTGTAGTATTTTTTGCATATTTGATATTGTATTTGTCGATTTGTAGTGTTTTCAGCTTCTCTACTAACACTTTATGCGCGCCTATTCTTTCCTTAATAACCAATGGGGGCGGTTTGTCCGGCTTTTTGGGGGTCACCTCTTTTTCTAAATTAGATCCATTTTTTCTACTATCTTTGTTTCTTGGCCTTTTATTTGTCGCCTGAGTGAAGTTAGATATCACACTTTCAACATCCGATGTATCAATATTTTCGTCCCTGTTAAGTGTTCCAAAACGATTACTTGTTTCTATTATCGGCGCACCTTGACCAGTATAAGAGTCGAGCGGCTTTGCCCATGCTTGCTTAAAGGAAAGCATTTTGAATGGGGTCTTAAACCCATCCTTGTCTACTCTTGGCCTGTCGATATCAATATTTATTTCTGTTTCCATTAACGATGAGCTAGCGCTAGGTTCCTCGTTATCTGCTTTTGGTTTTTCTAATGCTTTTTCTGCGATTTTTGTGGCGACCGGCTGGTTTGTGTGTCGTGGTTTCTTAATGCGCATAAGATCATGTGCATCCTGTAGATGTTTTATCGCATTTTTTATGTTTAACGTATATGAATCGGGCATAATTTCTGGTGACAACTTTTTAAGTTCGTTCGTGTACATGTTACATAACGAACACTTACCATGAAATATTGCAAGTTTGGATTTAATGTAACCCAGACGTTTGTATGGGTCTCGGCTATCGCTAGAGTTGTTAGAGCAGAACGAGGTGTCGGATTCCTCGCCGTCCATTTTTCTTCTCTTAAGCGGGGCTTCCGCCGCCCTGCTCGTTATCTTGGTAGTTGATTTTACAGGCGGCGCTATACTGAATATATCTATCTATCTACAATAATTCTGCGTACGCGATAATTCGAAAATAAAGTCTCGCAGTGCTCTTTACTGGGAACACCTATACCAGTCCACTAGACTCTAGAGACAGCACCGAACCTCCTTCGATCCGGCCATCCAGCCCTCCCTGCCTTCCTCACTCCCTGCCTTCCTTGCGTTGACTTTCTTAGTGCATTCGGATATAACGGGCACGGCACATGTTGTTATATGTGCCGTGTAACGGGCGCCTGCATTCCCGCCAAAATTATTGTAATTATTAGTTATAATGAACAGTTATTAGTGTTATTACGTTGTTTTAGCCATTGTAGCATTTTTTGAAGCTTTCAGTCTCCCGTGTTTGTAGGTGGTCCTGGTCTAGGTTTATAATATAGTTATTTGAGAGTGGTGTTAAACAAATTCTACAAAAGAATAATACCTATATTCTTACCTTAAAATATATTATATATATTATGTTATATGTTTTTTTCTGTTCTATAAATGTGTAGCTTTGTTTTAGTTTAGTTAGTTAAAAAAAAACTTTCTAAGGGTTGTCCTTCCTCGTTAACAAACATTAAAAGTAGTTGATGATAATAAAATACAAAAACCCATTAAATAAACTGCCCCTATGTCTCAGTTTGTTTTTGAAAACTTTAAGGGGAACAGAAAAATAAATAGGCACTTAGTAATTATAATAATCTTTATTATTATCACATTGGCTAGTAAAAAATAACAAAGAACATAGCTTATCATTTATTATTTAACTTACACTAAGTTTAATATAAAATATATATTCAACTCTTTATAAATGCAAAACCATATAAACAGTGCGATTAATGAGTAATTTAGTTTTCTTTAAAACTAGCAATGCTTTCCTTAATAGATATATGATTTACATAAATATCTAAATTGATTCAAATCTTGCGTACTTTTCATATTGTCAGGGAAATCATTATACTGCCTTTAAGCCCCTATAAAAATAGATTATTCTGACTAGTATTTGTGTTGACCCTATAATACATCGAAGTTGTCTTTTGAACAAGTGTTATGTTCTAAATGTTCCGGACAAATATGCAATAGTCCAGTAAATGTGTTTGCACTAAATTAAACATGTAAACAAAAATCATTTAAGTTATTTAAGTGTTTGTCTAACATATATAGGCTCGCTTACTGAAATACCTCAGAGTAAATGCAATTGAAATTTCATCCTTAGTCCATTGAGTCTTACTTTTTTCTTTACCATAATACTTATTTGGAGTTAAAAAGTCTTTTGTTACAATCAAATTCCAGTCTTTTACAAGCTCCTTTTGTAAGGTGGCATTTTCTGACTCTTATGTGGCATTCATATATGTAAAACTGTGTTACTTTTTTGACGTCATTTCATTTTGTGTTTGTAGTACCATGATTTGAAATAAAGCATTTGTTGTTGTTTAACTTTAAACCATTGATTTGCTTCTCGTTCAGTTATTTTTTTAGTCCACTGAAAGAGAATTAAAGAATTAAATTGACGAAGCAGTTTTTCATAACCACTTTCTCTACTTGTACCTGAAACACATTTCATAACTGCCATCTGACTGGGACAAAACACTTAAATAGGATGATTCAAGTTCACCTATAAAACACTTGATCCTTGTATTGGTTTCTAAGTTCTCTCCAGGATGGGCCCTTAACATCATGTTCTTTCTCTCGTAGCAAGAACAACGTTGGGATAGCTAAAAATAAAAATGGTAACCACTTATAAAACATAGTAGGCTATTTTCTACTAACATTGTTTTTTTTTAAATCACTTTTTTTGTGACATTTAGTAAATACATGCCAAGAAGTGACAGTAAATTATCTAAACAGTGTATACAAACACTGGCCTCGAGAACAGCTACATACAAACACTGTGCTGAATTTTATCTACCTCATATCTAGAATAATATAAGTATTGTGTAACTAGGAGGAAAAGCAAAATATTCTTCCTACGAGTTGCACATACTATTTTTTATCCGATCGGAATTAATTATAATACGTACTTATAAAAAATAGAGCCAAATATTAATGTAAAAAAACCGATGTTTCACATTCAAACTCAACATAATATCAAGTTTTGAATCGAGCGAGCTTGAAGTCTATTATGTAACTACAGAAACTACAGCTAAATGTTACTTTTGATAGACGTCAGATCTGACAAACAAGGCATTTGAATAGGACAGAAATCTTACATTTCCGGCCTAGTACGGAAATGATATATTCCCGGACAGTTATTTTCTATTCCTGTACAGTTATTGCATGTTGCCAAGCAACGACTACAATATACTGGAATCAATGACTTTTGCGGTGAGAAAACGCATCGGAAAGGTGTCTTTTTCGTCCGATCGGATAAAAATATTTATTATTTAACAAATCTGTTATTAACTTAATATTTTTCATATCTTTAGGTAATGTGTTATAAGATTTAGATGTTTTTACAATTAGGGTATTTAAGCCTATGTTAGTATTTGTGACGATCTGATATGTTATTCTGTGCTCTAGTTCTCTATTTATTTGTAAATAAAATGTTTATATTTGATTTCTGTGTATTTTTTATAATTTTAAACATTAGTTTACTGCACTGCTCGAACTCTAGGATTTTATTCATTTCACATACCATCTCGTTTAAGCTTTTTTGGTAAAACATTCTTAATAGAGGCTTCAATTATATCCTCATAATCCTCAACGTTTGCTACAAATCCGCTTGTTTTTATCCCTTGGATTAAAGGAATCCTTCCTGTAACACAGTGGCGGACATATCACCGGGCAGTTCGGTGCGCCGCCCTGGGGCCCAAGGTTCAGAAGGACCCCACGAGGCCTTAACTTAGTTTGAAAATATACGAGGGGTAGGGGCCCATAAATACCTTTTGCCCTGAGGTCCACGCGTCCCTAGATCCGCCGCTGCTGTAACAATTCTTTTTCTATTTTTCCGAGTGGAAATGTATGGAAAACTAGTTTTTGATGACTTTTCTTCAACTCTTCAGTGTTGCTATTGCATATAGCAACACTACAGGTAATGCCACCAGCAGGCATCTAATATAAACAATGATATACACATAGATAGAACACTAGAAAAAAATGATAGTTGAAAATAAAATGAATCACAAAGGATAATCAGATAATCTTCTAAGGACAGTCAGGTCACTTATTTATAATACATACCTTAAACACGGCACATATTTATATGTGCCGTGCCTTAAACCTCAATAGGATTGATTCACTAATTAACAGTAAAATAAATATTTGTAAAACGGTCCAAAGATAGTGTAAAAATCGCCAAAACCGTTTTAAAAACAAGCTTAAAAGCACATGAACCCACGTAAACTAATAGAGAGTATCGATTTATATCCATATGTAACGTCACAGGCCACATACCATGTAATTTACCTATTCCTTTATAACCATTTTATAACTGACCAGTCACCAGTCTGACCACTGTCAACGCAAGGAAGGCAGGGAGGAAGGCAGGATGGGAGGCAGGGAGGGACGGATCGAAGGAGGTTCAGTGCTATCTCTAGAGTCTAGTTACCAGTCCTACCTTTACGACCGCTCAGGTAGGAGTTCGTGCAGAAATGACAGGCAAGCACTCTGCCTACTACACCACCGAGGCGTTGTAGAAGTTTTGCTAGAACGTAGAGACATGCCTGATACGTACTGATTCGTGCCGGGGTTTGTCTACGGTATAGCACACATGCATATGACAAATGCACTGTGTTTCAACACACGTGAGTGAGAAAATGTGCTGTGCTGTACTGGACAATAGCTTTACGCTCCCGGGTGTATGATACGATAGTTGGTTGAAACTGAATCGTACGCTGTTGTGTGATGTCCGAGTGAAAGGGAATATACAGATGTATGTACAGGGTTATCCAACGAGGACTAGACAAGCCGATTTTTCGACTTTCTCTGTACTTTTATAAAAAAAAACTGAAATAGCCATCTTATGTAATTTTCTCCCGCGAATTCGGATATGTTCAGCAAAAAACAATTGAACATCAAATAAAAGTGCTAGGGGTCACTTTGATATTTATTTAAATGGGATGTCATATTTTTAGTGTGCTTTTCCGATTTCTCATATAAATTTTGATCTAAAATGATGGATTTGTAATTCAAAAACGCCTTTTTTCTTCAGTTTTAAATTCGGAAAATGTTCGTCTACCGTACGATTAATACCTGATAGATGGATACCCGTTTCACCTGTTCAACCTTTAACCTGCTTTAAAGCGGCCGTGAGTCAGACCAAATAATCAACTTTCAAATTTCTATACTATATTTTTCACGAATTAGTTACAAATAATGAAATATTCTTTAGAAGAACGACTAAGTGTAATAAAATTATATTACAAAAGTGGAGAGAATGCTCGACAAACACAAAGAACCTTTTTTGAGAGTTTCCAGAGAAACATGTCAGTAGATACAATTCTCAGAATTAAGACCCTATTTGAAGAAAGCAAGACATTGAAAGATAAGCCAAGAAAGGTGAAAAGACAGAATAGAAGGAATCGAGCCATTGTTCAATATTTTACTATAAATCCGAAGAGTTCTATTCCGCAAGCGGTACGAGAAGTAAGGTATGGTCCAGGACTCCGGGAGTAAGCTATGGAACAGTTCACAGAACTTAAAAAAATGTGGTCTAAAACCATATTGCATCCTTCCCGTTCAATACTTAATACAACATCAAAAAGAACTTCGATTTCGATTTGTTGCTTCAATGCTGATGAAAGAGCAAGATGAAGAAATAAATCTATGGACTGACGAAGCGTCATTTACAACATCGGGGGTATACAATCGGAAAAATACAAGATACTGGGCAGCAGTTAACCCTCATAGATATGAAATAACAAAGTTTCAAGGTAGGAGCTCATTTAATGTTTGGTGTGGGATGTTAGAAAATCGAATCATTGGACCACTATTTTATCGTGGCTATTTAACAGGCCAAAGATACCTCCAGTTTCTTCAAAACGATATCGAGGATTTCTTGGAAATATTGCCATTGCAAGTGGCCGTAGCGGAATAATTCATTGGCCACCAAATACCCCGATATCACGCCAATGGGTACATTTTTATGGGGTCATTTAAAAAATGTATTTTATCAACGACCGAACAGGTGTCTCGAGGATATTCAGCAAAAAATTATAAACAAAATTAATAGACTTAACCAGGACCAAAATATTGTAAGAGATTCCTTGGAGAGACTGAAAAGGGGGCATCGGTCGTGTTTTGAAAATAATGGAGGACACATCGAAAAATTATATTATTGAGAAAGTTATTAAGTTATTAAGTTAGTTTATAGTTTTTTTCTAATATGTCATACTGTTTTTATACGTAAACAATAATAGATTTGCAAAAAACTACCATTATTTGTAACTAATTCGTGAAAAATATAGTATAGAAATTTGAAGGTTGATTATTAGGTATGACTGACGGCCGCTTTAAAGCAGGTTAAAGGTTGAACAGGTGAAACGGTTATCCATCTATCAGGCAAGTATTAATCGTACGGTAGACGAACATTTTCCGAATTTAAAACTGAAGAAAAAAGGCGTTTTTGAATTAAAAATCTATCATTTTAGATCAAAATTTATATGAGAAATCGAATAAGCACATTAAAAATATGGCATCCCATTTAAAAAAACATCAAAGTGGCCCCTAGCACTTTTATTTGATGTTCAATTGTTTTTTGCTGAACATATCCGAATTCGCGGGAGAAAATTACATAAGATGGCTATTTCAGTTTTTTTTATAAAAGTACAGGGCAAGTCAAAAAATCGCCTTGTCTAGTCCTCGTTGGATAACCCTGTACACGCGAATAATAATGTATTGGTATATTTTTTTTTTGTCTAGTTTATGGCTTTGCATCGAGTGCATTTAGCCACATGTATTGATATTGAAGCGATAGATTGTAGAGAGGGTAACGAGTTAAGTCAATGATTAATTGACAAAATCCATGGATGTCCGACAGGAGTTGTTAGGAACTGTGTGTCCGCTCCTGGACCGTTGTCTTTCGGCTTGCCTTGGTGTTTAATAATTATATTAATATATTGCTTTACTTGTTTCCCATTTTAAAATATTCGTTATTGTCGTAACCACTGTTACGTTAAGTTCTAGACAAATATAATATTATGAGAAGAGAACAATGCGATAATTATTAGATACAACGTACCACATCCACTTAAGACCACACGATAGAAGTGAACACTTCAACAAGCGGAGTAATCGTTTGTTAGAATTTCGATCCGAGTTTTCGTTGCAGAGATACGGGCGAAAAAAACGTTTTTTTTTTCAAAATCCCCCCCCTTAAATTAGAGCAAAAGTCCCCAACAAAGAAAAAACACAAAACATTTTTGCGTCTCCAAACTCTAAAAGAACTTGGGAGCTACTAACTACACAACGTTAATTGATGGGTCCAAAGTAGGTTTGTAAAGATAGTACGATCACGTGTCTGACTGCCGACTTTAATAAGGTAATACCAAAGTATATGTAAACTAGTAAGTTCACTCAGCGGTAAATCCTTTGATGTAATTCAGCCACATTCTTTTGTATCAAGTGACAACTGGAGATGACCGATGCGCTGCGTAAGTGTCCGATTGATTCGCGTGGCTTTCTCTAGTCAGAGATTGTATGGACTCGTACCGAAAGACCTACTGAACGCCGGCCGGGTGAAAAATCAAGTGAAACTGAGCAAAGTTGTAAAAATATTTTCATAGAAGGAAATTGAAAAAAAAAATTGCTATACGGGGTGTCATTTTTAGGTGATACCACTGTTGCTATCTCAGAATCTAACAAGTATTTAACAACACTGCAAATCGATCTTGAAAAGGCATCACCATCAATAATGGCAACTTTCTAATTTAATCAGCTTTGTAGCTTTGAGCGTTTCAAAGATAGCAATAATAGTGGATTACTTAAAATATATTTAAAAATATATAATAATATAATACTTCGGAATCTCATTTTTACTACACTTCTTTCTTACCTTGGAATTGATTGCCTTTGGCTCCACAAATGATTAAACTTGGTTTGAACTTTGAACTGTTATAGAGCCACTTCGGCACAGGCTCAAGGATGTAAACTGCACAAGTGCAAGTTTACTGACCCTAATGAAATGTGTACCTATATATCGTCGATTCGATATCAAGTCGGATATCGTTTTCAAGAAAGGCAAAAAAACTAAAAATGAAAATGGTTAGCAAACATGCACAATAAAACAGTAAAAAGCTCTTGCAGATTGTCAGTTCAAAGCCTGACAATCTGCAAGAGCTTTTTACTGCTTTATTGTGTTTGCTATCCGAAAGTTGAATCGACGACTAGACCAAAGTAACCAAATCTACTAAAATTGATTATAAAGTATCTGAACCGGTTCCCGGTTCTAATGACTAAAATAGGTTGAAACTAAGTGAAACTAACCAAAAGTTGATTGAACGACTAACCGGATTACGTTGGTTAGTTCGGGTTAATCGTTGATTCAACTTTCGGTTAGTTTCACTTAGTCTCAACATATTTCAATCATTTGAACCGGTTCTAAGACGTTATAATCAATTTTAATAGATGTTATTAGTTGGGTTAGTCACCAAATCAACTTTCGGTTAGTTTCTCTTAGCCTTAACTTATTTTAGATATTTTAACCGGTTCCGATACGTTATAAACAATTTTAATAGATTTGGTTACTTTGGATTAGTCATCCAATCAATTTGCGATAAACTTCAGGTAGTTTCAACTTATTTTAGTCATTTGAACCGGTTCGGATACGTTATAATCAATTTTAATAGGTTTGGCTAGTTTGGGTTAGTTGTTGATTCATCTTTCGGTTAGTTTCACTTATTCTCAACTTATTTTAGTTATTTAAAGCGGTTCCGATACGTTATAATAAATCCTAATAGATTTGGTTAGTTTGGGCTAGTCGTCCAATCAACTTTCGATTAGCTTCACATAGTTTCAATGTATTTTAGCCATTTGAACCGGTTCCGATACGTTATAATCAATTTCAATAAATTTGGTTAGTTTGGGTTAGTTTGGGGTCGACTACAATCAACTTTCGACTAGCTTCACTTAGTTTCAACTTATTTTAGTCATTTGAACCAGTTCCGATACGTTATAATCTATTTTAATAGGTTTGGTTCGTTTGGGTTAGTCGTTGATTCATCTTTTGGTTAGTTTCACTTATTCTCAACTTATTTTAGTCATTTAATGCGGTTCCGATACGTTATATTAAATTTCAATAGATTTGGTTAGTTTGGGTTAGTTTGGGGGCGACTACAAGCAACTTTCGACTAGCTTCACTTAGTTTCAACTTATTTTAGTCATTTGAACCTGTTCCGATACGTTATAATCAATTTTAATAGATTTGATTACTTTGGATTAGTCGTCGATTCAACTCTCGGTTAGTTTCACTTAGTCTTAACTTATTTTATTCATTTGAACCAGTTCCGATACGTTATAATCAATTTTAATAGATTTGGCTAGTTTAAGTTAGTTGTCTATTCAACTTTCGGTTTGTTTCACTTAGTCTCAACTTATTTTAATCATTTGAACCGGTTCCGAGACGTTATAATCAATTTTAATAGATTTGGTTAGTTTGGGTTAGTCGTCCAATCAACGTTCGGTTAGTTTCAACTTATTTTAGTCATCTGAATCGATTTCGATACATTATAATCAATTTTAATAGATTTGGATAGTTTGGGTTAGTCGTCGATTCAACTGTCGGTTGGTGTCAGTTATTCTCAACTTATGAGTCATATAAAGCGGTTCCGATATGTTATAATGATTTTATTACATTTGGTTAGTTTGGGTTAGTCGTCGATTGGACTTTCGGTTAGTTTCACATAGTCTCAACTTATTTTAATCATTTGAACCGGTTCCGTTACGTTATATTCAATTTTAATAGATTTGGTTAATTTGGGTTAGTAGTCCAATCAACTTTTGGTTAGCTTCACTTATTTTCAACTTATTTTAGCCATTTGAAGCAGTTCCGATACGTTATAATCAATTTTAACAGATTTGGTTAGTTTGGGTTAGTGTTCAATTAACTTTCGGTTAGTTGCACTTATTCTCAACTTATTTTAGCCATTTGAAACGGTTACAATACCGACGTCATTATAAATTCTAATAGATGTGGTTAGTTTGGGTTAGTCGTCGATTCAACTTTCGCTTACTTTCACTTATTCTCAACTTATTTTAGTCATTTAAAGCGGTTCCGATACGTTATAATCAATTTCAATAGATCTGGTTAGTTTGGGTTAATCGTCGATTCAACTTTTGATTAGTTTCACTTTGTCTCAACTTATTTTAATCATTTGAATCGGTTCTGATACGTTATAATCAATTTTAATGGATTTGGTTAATTTGGGTTAGTCATCCAAACAACTTTCGTCTAGTTTCATTTAGTCTCAACTTATTTTAGTTATTTGAACCGGTTCCGATACCTTATAATCAATTTTAATAAATTTAGTTAGTTTGGGTTAGTTTGAGAATCAACTTTGGGTTAGTTTGGGTTAGTCGTCCAAACAACTTTCGGCTAGTTTCACTTAATCTCAACTTATTTTAGTTATTTGAACCGGTTCCGATACGTTATAATCAATTTTAATAGATTTGGTTAGTTTGAGTTTGTCGTCGAATCAACTTTGGGTTAGTTTCACAGTGCCAAAGTATATTTAATATTTACAAAGCATCCCATTATCGTTATATAATATGTACTTATAAAAAAAAATCTGACACCTAGACGATTTTTCCGGTCTTGTCGCCTCCTTCACCTAATTTTATTAACATATCTATTCACTAATCCGACTATAGATTTTTCCTATTTGCCTTTGTATTTTTCATTGCTTCGTATATATTTCCACCGAAGTCCGATGGCATTGTGCTATTTTTCTTTGTATACTATGGATTATGTATATTTTTTTCTTTAATAAAAGTCAATTATTATTATTATTAAAATGCAAAAGTGAATACTATGTTGATCTAAATACTTATATCCGCTTTTCACATATCTAAATGGGACTGTAGCTCAAATGTAAAGCGTTCGCCTTGCATACGAGAGATACCAAAATCGCCCAAGAAGTTTTAAAAATTTTATTTAGTTCTTAATATCGCTTTATTGAAGTTTTCACTTCTATAGTATGGTTTCAAGCGCACACCGTATTTTTTAAATTATGGATTTACGAGAAATATAATTCTTCATAAACTCTCTTGCTTGTTCTAAAATAAACAAATAGCATATTATTTTTAATTGTTCATATTCGGTGTGCAATACAGTAGTGAAACGTAAAAAATATCTAATAGTACCTAAAGTATTCTTAGTTTTACGCATGCACGAAAATGTTAATAGCAAAAGTAGATGAGAAGTAAATTTTATATAAGCTTGCTATTCAAAAAATGTTTTTCAGTAAGATTTTTGCATAATTACCAGAAGCTATGTAAGGTATATTGACAAACCTTTATGTTTGTTGTAGGGAGCTGTGATTTCTTGTGCATAATACGATGCAAATAGTATATTATATAACGAGAATGGTAAGTAGCTTATTACAAACGAGAATTATTACTGCGCGAGCGAAGGTTATAATCGATCGAGTAGTGTACTATACTACTTTTTCTACGACTATTTTTAAAATGCCGAGTGGTGTATTGTTTAAGTTTTAAATAATACAATTATCAGCATACTTT
>MU196363.1:0-10112 GCA_016904865.1 Pissodes strobi
TGACATCACTTTGTATGGCTACGCTACAACTGATAAGAAATGTAAAAAATAAGAAGAAAAGCGTTGACAATGCCTGCCGATTGTTTCGTGGATAGTTCTTGTCAAATAACTTTTATTTATAAAGTCACAGGAGAGTTTTTATTGATTTTACTTGCAAATATGATAAAATATATCAATTAAGGCCGTGGCATACCAAAAAAGTTTCGCTTGTTTATTCGCAAATCTGCCAAAATATATCAAAGAAGGCTTGGCACCCCATCACCCGATAAAAATATCTATTTACGCCACTGTTGTGTAATAAAACTCTGTTAATGGTGAAAAAAAGCAATTCAGAATCTCGAGACCGAGATTTTACGAGACCGAGACCGAGACAAGACTGAGACCATGCATGGTCTCGTTCTCGGTCTCGATCTGGACGTCGAGACCGAGATCGAGATCGAGACCAAGGTTGTTTTTCGAGACCGAGACCGAGACCAACCTAGTCTCGGTCTCGGTCTCGCGAACCTCTAAACACATGTTTGCATTCGTGTCTCGCTTCGAGAAAATAATTGCGATTTTCAGTGGTCTGATTTTGCTGCCAGTACTTGCAGGCTTGCTGTCTCCACCAGGGCTTTCCATTTAACGGTAACTTGATAGAATTTGGGATGTATGCTTCTATTCCTAAGGAGATTATTTGCGTAATCTCTTTGCAGCAGAGTGACGGGTCGTCAGTGCCAAATCAGATGCCGAATCAAGGAAAATCTAGCTAGAACTCCCTTAGATAATCCCAGTTTTCAGAATTATAATCCAGATTTTCCGAAGCAAATGGTGGATTCTTCTGTAGAAGTGGCAATTCACAAACCGTTGTAATAAGTTTGTGGTCGGAAGTACCAACTGTAACCGTGTACTGGTCAGGATTGGTTGTTAGAAAAAGATCCAGGAGCGCGGCGAATTCGCCTTTCTCTACAAGTTGGGTAAGCCCGCAGCTGATGCTTCAGCATCTCTACCTTCGTTGTCAGTCTCGGTCTTGTTGTGATGTTTGAGCCAGTTGGTGTTGTGGGCTTTGAAATCACCCAGAACGATTATTTCTGAATTGAGATGATCGACCTGGATTGAGTCAAAATTGGTAGCTAGTGTTGAAAAAAAGCTTTGGCAGGCTCTATCGCTTGGAGGGCGATAGAGACAGGATAAAAACTTGGTCAGTCCCTTGACGGTGAACTTGAGCCACATGACCGGCCTTGTTCGGTTTGAGTGTTTCCTCGCGGTGACATGAAAGGTCGTTTCGGATAAAAATGCATATTCCGAACTTATGTCTAATTCGGGTATGTAAGTCGTAACCAGGATAGGGTAGTTTACTGTTGTTATTGTAGAACATACTTGTATGTGTCGTCTATTTGCTTGTACAGGGTGGTGCAACCAAGATGGGGTGGACGATTGTGAGTAAACGGTAAGGAATTTCGAAAAAACATTTTTTGCATGATGTTGATAGTCAAAAACGCTATGTTTTAAAAATATAGCCATAATACAGGGTGGTCCGAAAAAGTCGTGGCGAACCAAACTTATATTTTTTTAAATGGAACACCCTGTATATAATTATCCCAATTTATCCTCCTCTTGATTGCGATCACTTTGATATAAGGTTTATTAGGACTAAAACTGATAGTAAGGGATTGGGGCGCGGTTAAAGTTGAAAACATGCTCAGGGTTCGGTCATTTTTTGACAGCATTTGAAGCAGGTACAGAAAACCCAAATATTCTATGAAACGTATCATATCCTTGAATACAATAATCGCTTACAATTTGTTTAAAATTATTCATTGTTATACAGGGTGGCCAAGTTTTGCAAATACACCCTGGGCTCATTTTTTTTAAATGGAACACCCTGTATATTTTATTTTCATGTTAAATATCATATTTCTAGCTTTCAAAAAATACCATACATGATACTTCTCTGACTAATAGTTTTGTAGTAAAATAGCACTGAAAACAAATTTTCTTATTTCTTCCAATAACGCGGGCGTGCCTCAGGGCGCAATACTTTCACCAACTCTGTTCCTCATCTATATTAATGACCTGCTGATCGAAACGCATAACCTGCTTACAGTTTTGAGGATAACAGTACCCATGTCTCAAAATTTAGATCAGAAAAACCTTTACGAGCGACTGAGACTTATCACCGCAGACAGGAGCAGATTACAGCAATTAATAAACACCTGGAGAAAGTTCCAACTTCGGGGGACAGAAATTTGGTCCAGTTTAATGCAGCAAAGATACAAGCAGCCACCTTTACGAAGAGGGCCAATACTTCGGGCCCTGACATCATTATGGCAGGATCGACCATTCCTTCATCCTCGCCAATCGGATTGCTAGGTGTCTCGGTCAACAGCAATATGTCCTGGCATGACCCCGTTGCTAACATCGCAAAATCAGCCTCCCAGAAGCTTGGTGCGCTATTTCGCAACAAAAAACTGTATACACAGCAGCAGTTACTCTTGCTGTACAAAGCGTAAATAAGACCGTTCTTAGAATGTTGCTCACACATCTGGGGTGCTGCACCAAAGCTCACCCAAAAGCTGCTGGATTCTATCCAGAAGAAAGCTGTTCATCTTGTCGCCGATCTGGAGTTGACCCCGAATCTGGATAGTCTAGAACACCGTAGACATGTGGTCGAGATTTCCCTGTTTTACAGATACTTTCACGGCAGATGTTCGCAGGATCTGACCCACCACATCCCGCACCTGGTAACGACAGTCACGACAGACGGCAAGAGCTTACCAATTCGTTGTACAACTGGTAACACCTATAGAACATCGCTTTACAAGACCTCCTTTGTCTGGTGCACTGCATCACTCTAGACTCAATCACTCCCTGGACATCTGTTTCCCCCTAATTACTTAGCTATACCTATTCAAGAACCGTGTCAATCAACATCTTCGCACACACACCGCTCGTCGAGCGCCATAGGATCTCCCTTTAGTGTGTGTGCCACTGCCATAAAAAAAACTGATAATTGATTATCTTTGTTTTAGACTGGTCTTTTAATTTACTTTACGATTCCTAAAAACAATAATTTCCTGTTTCTTGAAATATTTCTAATAAACATGCAAAAGTTTCGGGTCTCAGTTTACTTAAGTTATGATTGTTAGGCCATCTACACTTAACTTGTGAATAATGGATTATGTTCATTATGCTGTAGTAGTTTCACAAATTTGTAAATCTTCTGTTTCATTTATGATGGTGTCATGTCTTACTAATATTAGATATTAAATAATAATCACAACTTAAAATCAGCATAATCGTATTAGAATGCAGAAAATTTGTTTTCAGAGCTATTTTACTATAGAACTATTGGTCAGAGAACTATCATGTATGGTATTTTTTGAAAGCTAGAAATGTTATCTTTAACATGAAAATAAAATATACATGGTGTTCCACTTAAAAAAATGAGCACAGGGTGTATTTGCAAAACTTGGCCACCCTGTATAATAATGAATAATTTTATACAAATTGTTAGCGATTATTGTATTCAAGGATATGATACGTTTCATAGAATGTTTTGATTTTCTGTACCTGTTTCAAATGCTGTCAAAAAATGACCGAACTCTGAGCATTTTTTCAACTTTAACCGCTCTCCAATCCCTTACTATAAGTTTTAGCCCTAGTAAACTTTATATCAAAGTGATCGCAACTAAGAGGAGAATAAATTAAGATAATTATATACCGGGTGTTCTATTTAAAAAAATACAAGTTTGGTTCACCACGACTTTTTCGGATCACCCTGTATTAAGGCTATATTTTTAAAACATAGCGTATTTGACTAGCAACAACATGCAAAAAATATTTTTTCGAAATTCCTCACCGTTTACACACAATCGTCCGCCCCATCTTAGTTGCACCACCCTGTATATGTTGGCGTACCGAATTTATGTTTGTATTTAGGCCTCTTATATTAGAGAAATCTATTCTAAATTGGTTGCGTACCTTTGCTGTATGTGAAATGCTGCATGAAAGGCTCCCAGGCCCACCCAGCGCCCGGAGATCCGAATGGCCGGGGAGTTTACTTCCGAAATATTTTGATCCTGGAAGCACCATCATGTCCATTATTATTTAAAAGTATGGATAAATAAATATCTTGTCAGACAATAAAAAGCATGTGAGCAAATAGTCAATCTTTTTGCAGTTAAAATCAACCGCTAGGGTAAAATCGAAACTAAACGTTTACTTCAAATAATTAATATATTATTAAAAATATTTCATTAAGGAATGTATTATATAACATAGAAAATACAACTAACTTACATTTAAAAACTTAACATATACAAATATGCAACAAACTTTCGCTCGAATCTATTTAATTTAAGTAATAATTTAAGGACATCCACGGGCGCAATACTCGCTCAAGGCATAACTTAGTTTCTGCTTACTGACGTATAGGAAGAAGTCTGGATGGCCCGGAGCACCGGGCTATCAAAATGTATAACAATTTAGTAGTAAAGTTCGTTTGAAGCTGATCGGCTACTCCAGCAATGCATACGAACAATCGGTGAATGAGGTCTTCACTAGATCTAAAGAAAAATAAAATAATTCTGATTAGGTTCTAGTAATTACGTTGAAATAGTTCAAAATCACTAAGTTTAAGTTTTTTTCAAACATATAGTATACTTGGTTTTATTGTTTCTTATATTTAAACCCGATAAGCACTGTCCTTTTCACAATTCACAGAATGGATCATAGAAGGACAATGTTTTATGCAATCATAGCACTATGCACCATAACACAAGTATGCTCACTAGCAGGCCCGTTCCTGGGGTATCTGGCGCCTACGTTCAAGTTTTTTTGGTGCGCCCCTAGTGTATTTCTACTTTTTCAACAAAAAGTTAGATTTTTCAGGCATGTCGTATCCTCAGAGGGAATCCAAACTCATCAACGAAAGATTACAGCAATCAAAGACAAAGATTTGTCGAAGGATTTGCAAATATAGCTGTACCTCTACATAAGCTCACTGAAGAACGAGCAAATCATAACTGGGATCATAACTGTGATTCTACGTTCAGGAAATTAAAAGCGGCTATATATTCTAGTCCAATATTGGGATATCCGGAACAAAAGGGTAAACTTGTATTGGACACAGACGCAAGCAATACCGGCATCGGAGGGGTTTTTTCGCAAGTGTAAGCAGGAGAAGAACGAGTTATCGAATACTACAGTCGAACACTTTCGAAACCTGAGCGTAACTACTATGTAACCCAAAAAGAACTTTTAGCAATAGTATGGTATGTTCAGCATTTCCTTCAATATCTGTATGGACAAAAATTTCTGATAAGGACTACATGCAGTACCTAAATGGCTTTTGGATATGAAAACAGCCTGAAGAACAGGTAGTCAGGTGGCTTGATATGTTACAACAATATAGCTTTAAGGTTAAGCACAAGGGAAGGAGATTGCATGATAATGCAGATGCTTTATTCAGAAGAACAAGCGGGTATAATTGTTAGCATTGCCAAAGAATAGATAAACGAGACGGAATGGAATCACTCCCATTAGGCAAATGAAATTTGAGGTTGATCAGCAGTGGACCACAGAGTAACTTATAAAGGATCAGCATGAGGATAGTGAAATAGCTCTACTGCTAAAAGCTAAAAGAAAACATCAACCAAGACCAAGCCGGAGAGATATTTCGACCAAAGGAGTTACTTTTAAAACTTTGCGGGCTCAGTGGGACTCCCTGATAGTGGAAAATGGACTTCTTAAACGAGCCTGGGAAAGCGCCGATAGAAAAGTAGTGAAGACATAGTTAGTGGTACCAAGGAGGAAGATATCGGAAGTTCTGTAAGAAGTTCATAATGGAAAGTCTGGTGCTCATCTCGGAGTGAACAAAACGATTGACAAGATCCGCGACAGATTTTACTGGGTCAACTATTGCCAGGATGTGAAATCGTGATGTTGGCAGTGCTCAACCTGTGCCGCAAGTCAAGGATCAAAACAAGATCTAGGGGAAAAATGGAACAGTATAATGTGGGCCTACCGTTTAAACGTATCGCCATTAACGTAGCTGACCGTTTTCCAGAAATAAATAATGGGAACAAGTACATTTTAGTGGCAATTGACTACTTCAGTAAATGCCCCGAAGTGTTTGCGATCCTCAATTAAGAAGTTGTTCCTACAGCAGAGGTTCTCGTGATTAACCTATTCAGTAGATTTGGTCTTCCATTAGAGCTACACTCAGGTCAAGGACGCAACTCCAAATCCAAAGTTTTCCAGAACACACAGACTACAGCCTTACATCCACCATCAGACGGCATGGTTGAGAGGTTTAACAAGACCATTGAAGAATATTTACCCAAGGTCGTAGATGATCATCAGAAGGATTGGGTACCAACACATACCACTATTGATTGATGTCCAATAGATCAGTAGTTCATGACTCGACAAGACACCAGCCATGGTTTTATTTGGAAGAGAACTCTGTTTACCTTGTGACCTATTATCCGGAACGCCAGACAACCAGAATTTGGAAATTTAAGACTACGCGAACTCTCTTAAGGAAAAGTTTCTATACATCATACACGGAAAAAGCCAGTGTCCGAAAAAAGACGCGATATGATCTCAAAGCTAATTCTATGGGATTTCAGATGAACGATAAAGTCTGATTATATAATCCACAAAGGAAGAAAGGAAGATCTCCCAAACTAACGCCAGTATGGAGAGGTCGCTATACAGTCATCAAAAGAATTAATGACGTAGTGTATAGAATTCAACATAGCCCCAGAAGCAAACTGAAAGTTGTGCACCTCGACAGGCTGAAGGCATATACACGGACATGAAGTAGCTAATCGGGACGATCAGGTTTAAGAAGGAGGCAATGTCACGATAGCAACAATCCGAATGTTTTTGTGTTACGCTATAGAACTGGTCTTGCCGCATCTGTGTATGAGTCATCGCCGGCCGCGAAGATTCAGTAACTGTGCAATTATCTTAATGCCCTGGCAGAGAATCATATAGAGTGGCGTCGTTTCTTGCCGAATATTCGTGATAGATTTGAGATTGTATACAAGTAGCAGATCTAAAGCGTGTTGAGTTAGTTATTCATTGAGTGTTGAATTGTAAAGAGCTATTAGTTGTAAAGTTATAAGAGTAGTTTAGCGTGTTTAATTGTATACAGTGATTAAGAATGAAGAGAGTATTAGTTTGAAATAGTAAAAGTTGTAATATCGTTCAGAACCCACAGGAAAAACGTAACAATATTCAATCACAAAAGGGAAGAGGTCTCTCAGGATTCCATCTAACGTCTAGTTATTATGTTTCATATGATTGGTTTATATTTGTTTCCATAGAAATTCCAACTTCTACGATTTACCCAACATTTATAACGTCATATTTGAATGTATATTTTAAATTTATCAAAATAGCATGCTATAATACAGGGTTACATCACATAATTCATTAAAATTCGAATGTTTGCCAATATTTCTATAAAAAACGTACCCATTCTAAGCTTGCCTCTAGTAAATTGTAGTTTTGGTTACGATTTGTTAAGGAGTTATGGGTCTATAATTTCGAAATGCACGCATTACGATCTGTGGTGGGTAATATTGTTGGTGATTTTTATTGTCAACAAATAATATCAATCTAGGGACATTACCGTAATTGGAAATATCTTGTCGAATTTTCCCATTCCGTTATAAACTAAAGAGTAAATTAACAACATCGAAGTGCGAAACTACGGAATAGAACATTTTCAGATCTAAATACCCGCAAGAGAGTGTAAAATTAAGATTTTCTTCGTAACTTGACTGATTTAACAGGTATCGAAGATATCTGCATTTTAATTCTTACACATCTCCTGATACTTTTTGTTTGCAGAGCGAAAACTAATATTTGTTATTATTGATAATATAATTTTAATGTTGCAAATTTGCTATTTTTTAATGAAAATATTTGTTAAATAATAACAGTATTGTCAATGGTCAAGCCTACTTAGGCTAGTAAACGAAACCCATGTCGTGGTCGTAAGTTGTATGTTGATGTTGGGTTATGTTTAACTTTTGGTTTATTTCTTGAACCTAAAATATATTTTTTTTAATATTCACAATGTTTATTGTATCCACATCAGTAGTAAGCATCCACATCAGGTGACCTTGAAGTAGCCTCCGCCTACTTTACCTTGGATGTCATCGACTTCCGCCCAAGGTTACTTTGAGCCTCGCCTGAGCTAAAGCA
Organism: Pissodes strobi; assembly: GCA_016904865.1. Taxonomy (NCBI): domain Eukaryota; kingdom Metazoa; phylum Arthropoda; class Insecta; order Coleoptera; family Curculionidae; genus Pissodes; species Pissodes strobi. Next base: position 8,200 of record MU196363.1, read on the forward strand.
TTTGACCTTGAGACTTTCTAAACAAATTTGGTTGGATGGCAAACTCACTGTTCATAGACGATTTGCAGTCATCGTGCGTCCACACAAACATAAAAATGTCGAAAGTACTGTGTTATTTTGAAAGTGTCCAAGGTAAATTTCGTGGCATTCAAATACATTATAAAAAATGATGGTTCAGATGGATTATATTTTGATAGTAATTTATTACTGGCTACTACTTCAAGATCACGTTTAAAAATAAAGGTGAGGGGAGAGCGAGTGACTTACCTTTAGGCCGGCCCCCTCCTATTTTTTCGTTTGGTTTTACCTGGAAATTAAATGAAAATTGGAATAAGTTATTTGTGAAAATCTTAAAGTTATTTAAACTCATAGCTCTTGCAAGTAATTAAAAAGCAACTAAAGAATATGTTTTAAAAAATAATGCATGTATATGGGAATAAATCAGTTTTGACAATTAACAGTTTTTCTTTGTACACGAACAAAATCCCGGCTATATTTGTGCATTCGTTGATATGCCACTGCGGCATACAAATAATTATTTATGCAACAAGTGTGTAAAGTGACCCTTTTTTATGAATGAGAATATTGTCAATCCCATGAATAAAGAAAGGGTACTTTACACATGCGTAGACATACACAATTTTTTCTACAACTGAAAAATATATGAAAATTTATTTTTTCACTTTATTCAGAAAGTTATCCTTGTGTAATTTTTGGAACAAAGCGTTATAGGGAGATCATTTACCAGATAAAAGCGGACTAAACTAAAAGACTAAACTTAGGTTAGTAACCGAATTATCATAAAGTCCGCGTGCATTCAATGACTAAATTTCGAATTTCTTAAAGGCCAAGCGGTTTATCGATATCAAACAAGTAATACCTTTTTTCCTTAAAAATAATCAGTTTTTATTTCTATTACTTTAATTTTAGGTTAGGTAAGAGATATCTAGATGCGGTTTTCACTGACATATTAGGCTCTCCTCGGCTGGTCTTTATTTTTTAAAAAAGGTATCGTTGTATTTAAATTTTTTGAGAAAAATCTGACTATATTATGGTTAGTAAGAAAATATACAAACCTCATGTCGTGGTCGTAAGTTGTATGTCGATGTTGGGTTATGTTCCACTTTTGGTTTATTTCTTGAACCTAAAATAATTTTTTTTTAATATTCACAATGTTTATTGTATCCACATCAGTAGTAAGCATCCACATAAGGTGATCTTGAAGTAGCGTCCGCCTACTTTACCTTGGAGGTCATCGACTTCCGCCCAAGGTTACTTTGAGCCTCGCCTGAGCCTTTGTTTATATAGGGAATAGTTATTCAACCTCGAACTGAAAAAAGGCCTCATCGCTAGATGGCGTCCGGCCTGAAATGTGCCCATTCTTAAATTTCAATAAATTACTACGGGTCCTACGAGAGACGTTGCAAGGAGGGAGTTCCTACATTTCTATTGGTTCAATCCCAAGGGCTGTTACCTGGCGGCGCGAAGTGGAGCCGCGTGGACGAGTGTTCCTAATAATTCCGAATATCTCATTGTTTATTTTTAATTTTCCGCCATTGTTCAAGTTGAAGAAGCTTTACTTTGTAGAATGTGTGTGTTTGGGTTGTAATGATTAATTTTGGGCTGAGTAAATTGCGATTATCTATCTACGTTTTTTTTCTAGGTAAGTACAAAAGTACCCACTTCCTTTGTTTTGTAGTTTTTGTGGGAAATCAGAGTATTGCAATAGCAGTTTCGAAGTTTAATACACAGAACAGGTTTAATTAAATACGATGAACATTTTTATAATAATCATATATATGTAGATAGGGATAGGGTAAATCTTTACATCTACTTTTTTATATCCATCAGTATGCTTTTTCATAATGAGGTAACCCACATCTTTAAAATACTATTTCATTGAACCTGATACA
>JAEQML010077066.1:0-13061 GCA_016904865.1 Pissodes strobi
TGGGGGTTGCCGGGCGTGCGGAATAGAACCATGATATCGACATTGTTGCCAGATTTCCCAGTTTTGTGCTACACGGAGTCATTTTTTTATCTTAAATGGAACGTCCCACTTATTTTTATTGCAATAAATTGGGCGTATCAAACTTAGTAAGATCCCAAATTTTCAACATTTTATCTTTTCTAATTGCTGAGATGTGACAACAACGCATTATTAGTAAAAAGTACCGGAACGCTTGAATATCTTCAAAATTACTCAAGCTGCATTTACAAAATTCGATACCTGGGGGTTTCCGGGCATGCAGATTTGAACCATGATATCGGCACTGTTGCCAGAGTTCCCAGTTTTGGGCTACACGGAGTCATTTTGTTATCTTAAATAGAAGGCCCCATTTGTTTTTATTGCAATAAATTGGGCGCAACAAATTTAATAAAACACCAAATTGTCAAAATTATATCTCTTTTAATTGCTGAGATGTGACAACAACGCATTTTTAGTAAAAAGTACGGGGCCGCTTAAATATCTGCGCTCAAGCTGCATTTACAAAATTCGGTACCTGAGGGTTTCCGAGCATGCTGAATTGAACCATGATATTGACACTGTTGTCAGATTTCCCAGTTTTGCGGTACACGTAGTCAAAAATGTGATGCAGTCATATCTCAGCACATAATAGATACAATTTTGAAAATTTGGAATCCTACTAAATTTGGTGCACCCAATTTGTTGCAATAAAAACAAAAGGGGCGTTCCATTTAAGATAACAAAATGACTACGTGTACCGCAAAACTGGGAAATCTGGCAACAGTGTCAATATCATGGTTCAATTCCGCATGCCCGGAAACCCCCCGGTGCCGACTTTTGTAAACGCAGCTTAAGCGATTTTGAAGATATTTAAGCGTTTCCGTACTTTTTTACTAAAAATGCGTTATTGTCACATCTCAGCAATTAAAAGAGATACAATTTTAAAAATTTGGTGTTTTACTAAATTTGATACGCCCAATTTATTGCAATAAAAACAAATGGGGCGTTCCATTTAAGATAACAAAATGACTTCCGTGTGGCGCAAAACTGGGAAATATGGCAACAGTGCCGATATCATGGTTCAATTCTGCATGCCCAGAAACCCCCAGGCACCGAAATTTGTAAATGCAGCTTAAGCGATTTTGAATAAATTTAAGCGTTCCGGTACTTTTAACTTTTACAAAAAATGCATTGTTGTCACATCTGAGCAATTAGAAGAGATAAATTTTGAAAATTTGGGGCCTTACTAAATTTGATACACCCAATTTATTGCAATAAGAATAAGTGGGGCGTTCCATTTAAGATAACAAAATGACTCCGTATAGCACAAAACTGGGAAATCTGGCAGCAGTGCCGATATCATGGTTCAATTCCGCACGCCCTTTTATCATTTATATGCGTTTCAACAAAGTTTATATTTTTTGTAAGCCTTCTTCATCACAATATTAGATTCTCATAACACCATTCACAGACGATTATTTTGTATTACGAACGGGTACTAAAATTGTATTTTTTCTTTTCAGTTTTCGTCGAAGTGAAACCTGGCGAATGCTAACGTTTGGCGAACACCTACCTAGAAAAATGATCAACTCCCTAAATTTCAAACCTCAATGTACTCAGAACAGAAAAACTCCTTACAGTATTCATTTAAAGCTTTACGCAACTTTTTTGATATATTCTAAAATTCTTTTAATTCCTTTTTTTACCAAATCTAACTTGTATTCTGCATAAATATTTTTCTCAACTGTCTTACATGTGAGAGAGACACTGGTATATCCCTTTAAGAAATATCTGCGATACACTACTTCGAGAAATATCTAGAATATTATTTGAAAACAAGAAGGAAAATTTTTGAATAAAAAAAAATATATATAAATCATTTAAAGAGGTGAAATTACAATTTTGTGTTTTTGATAATTCTCATTGAATATAAGACAAATTTCTTGGCATGATATATACTTGTGTCCTTTTCATGAAGACGAAAATGAAGGTTTATTAATTTTTCATCAAATCTCTTTAGTACTGGAGTAGGTAAGATATTAAAGATATCTGAAGAACAATGGACCAACATTTTAGCGGATGTAATAAAATCGTAGATCTAGAATATTTGTGCCAAAACACAGTTGTAGAATTTTAAGTGTACTTCTAAAACTGAAAATATTTTCACTGATCGGTTGCCTTTTTATAGATTTTATAGCGATTGAGCTTTATTGGTAGTATAAGTGTTTTTTTATTTAATTTGTCTAGTTTTTTAGCGGTTTAATAACTTAAATTAGGAAATAGTACTTATGCTGAAACCATGTATGTTTGTAATTAATGATGTGTCATATAAAGTGTGAACAAGAAAAATGTAGTTTGGTCTTTAGTATAGGTTTAAATAGAATGCCGAACACTATGAATGGTATGATCGCGACATGATTACGATTTGTAATCCGTGAGCTATAAACAGGCTTGTTAGATGTTTAAAAATATCGACAAAAATCGCCAAAACTCTGTCTATATAGTGTCTTATGCAAATAAGTGAACTCATTGTGGCATTTAACCAAAACCGTTTATAGAGGAATAAAATCATTAACTAACCCTAACTAATTTCTGTTGGTTAGTTTTTATTCGCACATGCGACTAAAAAGTTTAAAATATAACCTGATGGTGAATTGATAGCGCCATCTAATGCCAAAAAGTTCACTGTAAACTGTAATATTGTTAAATTACGTGGTAAATTGCAGCAAATGTAAATATTATTACATTTAGGTACATTATTTTTGTTTTCCCAGCTTGAGGGAACAAAATGGAAATGACAATTTACAACACATAACGTAAATAGAGACGCTTTCTTTAATTTAACGGTTGATCTATCGATTGAGGATGTATCCTTTTCTTACTTAAGGAAATTAACAAAAACTGGAAACCTGCATCAAATTGCTAGGTCAAGAAACGCTCTTATAGTAATACTGGGTGTTTGAATATTTTTAAAATTGGGGAGCGTCCAATAAAAATAAAATTTTATATATATAGTTTATGAAAAACTAAACCAGTTAGGGGAGAATTGGGAGCAATCGGCCAAGGGGAGGATTCAGTCAATCCAAAAATACTGGAACCAAATTAGAAATTAACTTTGCGGTGTCGCCGTCGTTTAACTGTTAACATGTAGCAAGTATTTAATTTTAATTCCTTCTTTGGTTTAGTTCAAAGTAGCATATTTAAGAAAATAAATGAGTCAATAAAAATAAGTACCCTACAATGAAGAGTAAAAAAGTCGAGAAGAGATAATACAAATATTAGATGACCGAGGCAATAAGAGTTCAGACGAGTATTCAAGAAAGTTTGGCAACAAACATACAAAGAAGCAGTTCTGATCAAAAAATATCTATAGGGGAAACCGAAGTGAGCTCAATTCGGTAACCTGCATGAAGACGAAAATCTAAAGTAGCAGTTAGGTAAGACATTTTACTGCCATAAAACTTACAGCAAATTACAGTAAAAGCGTAGCATTTAAGTAAGTATACGAAATACAAAAAAAATAAATCAGATAATTTACTATGGTGTTAGCGAGACATTTGCTAACTAAGATAATATCAGATGCGGTAGTAAAGAAAGTCGCTATTAGTTAATCAAATAATGATAAGAAACGGTAATAGATACAATAAAAGATAATAGACGATTCAAGATCATTTAACGGTAAGATCGAAAATGATAAGGTACTAAGTAAAATAGGTAATTATAGGGCCTAGTTGTTTTCTTATGGTCATACGGGCGTGAAATATACTGGTAGTGGTTGGTGGCTAGTCCTTTTTTTTTTTTTATGGCAGTGGCACACACACTAAAGGGAGAGCCTATGGCGCTCGACGAGCGCTGTGTGTGCGAAGATGTTGATTGACACGGTTCTTGAATATTTGTAGGTCGTAATTAGTGGGAAACAGATGTCCTGGAAGTGAGTTCCACAGTGATGCAGTGCGCCAGACAAAGGAGTTCTGGTAAAGCGATGTTCTAGGTGTTTCTAGTTGTACGACGAACTGGTGCGCTCCTGCCGTCTGTCGGGACTGTCTGACAGGAGTTGCCAGGGGCGGGATTATGCGGGCCAAATCCTGGGAACATCTGCCGTGAAAGTATCTGTAAAACAGAGACATCTCGGCCACATGTCTGCGATGTTCCAGACTATCCAGATTCCGGGTCAACTCCGGATCGCCGACGAGACGCACAGCCCTCTTCTGAATGGAATCCAGCAGCTTTAGGGTATGCTTTGGTGCGGCACCCCAGATATGTGAGCAATATTCTAAGCACGGTCTTATTTGCGCTTTGTACAGCAAGAGCAACTGCTGCGGTGTATAGAGTTTTTAGTTGCGAAATAGCGCACCAAGCTTCTGGGAGGCTGATTTTGCGATGTTAGCAACATGGTCATGCCATGACATATTGCTGTTGACCGAGACACCCAGCAGCCCGATTAACGAGAATGAAGGAATGGTCGATCCTGCCATAATGATGTCAGGGCCCGCTGTATTGGCCCTCTTAGTAAACGTTGCTGCTTGGGTCTTTGCTGCATTGAACTGGACCAAATTTCGGTCGCCCCAAGTTTGAACTTTCTCCAGGTCTTGATTAATTGCTGTAATCAGGCTGTAGCCGCCGTGATGCCACGTTCGTCCGTCAAAGGTGGGAGAGACGTTTTTGTAAAGTTGTTACTTACTGCCTTTGCTACCGACCAGAAATTCCTGGAACCACTGGGGCATTGCAAAAGTTTATTCCTGATCCTTTGATTGTGTTTGTCCTTAGTTTCGTCGATCACACGCTTGCACTCGTTTCTCGCTTCGATAAAATAATTGCGATTTTCAGCGGTCTGATTTTGCTGCCAGTACTTATAGGCTTGCTGTTTCCTTCCTACAGCTCTTTCGCATCTTTTGTCGAACCAGGGCTTTCCTTTTGATGGTAACTTGATGGAATTTGGGATGTATGCTTCCATTCCTGAGGAGATTACTTGCATGATCTCTTCGCAGCAGTCTGACGGGTCGTCAGTGGCAAAGCAGATGTCGAGCCAAGGAAAATCTAGGTAGAACTGCCTTAGATCGTCCCAGTTTGCAGAATTGTAATGTCAGATTTTGCGAGGCAATGGTGGATCCTTCTGTATGGGTGGCAATTCACAAACCGTTGTAATAAGTTTGTGGTCGGAGGTACCTAATGGCGGACCAACTGTAACCTTGTACTGGTCAGGATTGGTGGTCAGAAAAAGATCCAGGAGGGCGGCGAATTCGCCCCTCTCTGAGATTCGAGTTGGTTCGTCTACAAGTTGAGTAAGCCCGCAGCTGATGGCAAATGCTTCAGCTTCTCTACCTTCGTTGTCGGTCTTGTTGTGATGTTTGAGCCAGTTGGTGTTGTGGGCATTGAAGTCTCGCAGAACGATTATTTCTGAACTGGGGTGATCGACCTGTATTGAGTCAAAAGTGGTAGCTAGTGTTGAGAAAAAGCTTTGGTAGGCTCTGTCGCTCGGAGGGCGATAGAGACAACATATAAACTTGGTTAATCCCTTGGCGGTGAACTTGAGCCACATGACGTCAAGGTTGTTCGGTTCGAGTGTTTCCTCGCGGTGACATGAAAGGTCGCTTCGGACAAAAAGGCATATTCCGAACTTATATCTAAATCGGGTATGTAAGTCGTAACCAGGATAGAGGTAGTTCACTGTTGTTGTTGTAGAACATACTTGTGTTTCTGTAAGGGCTAATATGTGTGGTCTATTTGCTTGTAGATGTTGGTGTACCGAATTTATGTTTGTATTTAGACCTCTTATGTTGCAGAAATCTATTTTAAATTGGTTCGGTATCTTTGCTGTCTGTGAAATGCGGAATGAAGGGCTCCCAGGGCCATCCAGCGCCCGGAGATCCGAATGGCCGGGGAGTTTACTTCCGGAATATTTTGATCCTGGAAGCACCATCATGTCCATATATTCCTACTGTGGAACCCGGAACCACCAGCGCGGAAGCGGAACGTGATTTGGGAAAACCACTTAGCGCTTCCCAATTCTGGTGGGGTGGTCTTTCACCGGACGATGCGAGTAGGCTTATGCATCTACCACCTAGGGCCGCTTCCACTCGAAGCATCGGCCTCAGACTCATTCCTTTGGCGGTCCCTAGTCTGACAGGGGTAAAAATGGGGTTTGTTGGATCACTCCCCAGTGATCAGCTCCAGACTTTGTACTTTGGTGTTCTCCAGCCTGGAGGAGGACGATGGGATTTGATGGGCCACATCCCGTGGCAACTCGGAATGGTGGGGGCGTCACTCCCCGTAATCAAACTGCTCTCACCAGTTTGACGTTCCTGCCAGCCAATACAATGCAGCCCCTCTTGTCACAAAACTGTCATTGATCTGCTCCAGACTTTGTACTTTGGTGATCTCCAGCCTGGGGGAGGACGATGGGATTTGATGGGCCATATCCCATGGCAACTCGGAATGGCGGGGGCGTCACTCCCCGTAATCAAACTCCTCTCATCAGTTTGACCCTCCTCAATTACTTAGCTGGCCGCAAATAAGGATTTGACGCTTCCTGTGAAGCTACACGTCACACCATGCGGTCAGCATCACTCAAGGTCTCAAACGAGGGACTGAAACTGGAAACACTCTCTAGGCTAGGGAAAAACCGGGCGGAGGATGGACCCTAGATAAATTATAAATAATTTTAATTATCTAGTATAGAAACCCTAGGATACACCACCCCTGGTGGAGTATGCTGAAGGAGGCCCTTATAGATACCCAGGAGCTAGACATAGGCTACACGGAGAGCTCTGCCAGGCAGCAGTGGATGACGGATGAGATCCTACGACTTATGGACGACAGAAGAAGAGAAAAGGCCAGAGGCGGGGATCGTTACGAAGAACTAAATCGAATGGTGAGAACAGAGTGCCGGAAGGCAAAGGAGCGTTGGTTAACAGAAAGGTGCATTGAAATCGAGGCACTACAAGATAAACACGACCTGTTCAATATCCACAAAACAATCAAGGAGTTTACCAACACGCAGCGTAAACAGCAGCAGGGTGTTTTGAGAGATGCCAATAACAGAATTTTGATGGGCGCTGAAGAAAAGAGAAAACAATGGGAGGAATATGTGAAGGTCCTCTTCAACGACGTTCGGCCCAAAAAACCTCCTAAAGGTGACGCTGTTAATGAGTCTAGCCCTCGAATCACGAAAGAGGAAGTAATACGCGCTATCAGGCTTCAGAAAAGCGACATGGCCGTGGGACCTGACCAGATACACGCGGAAACGCTCAAACTCATTGCTGATGCAGATAGAGAAGGCCTAACCCTCCTCACCTCTCTTTTCAACTCTATATATCAGACTGGAAGAATATCAATGGACTGGCTAAAATCGACGTTCATCACGATACCAAAAAAAACCGACTGCTTCCCAGTGCGATGACTACCGCATGATTAGTTTGATGTCCCATGTTCTCAAGGTATTCCTCCGTATTATCCACACATGTATATATGCCAGATGTGAGAGGCAGATTAGTAACACGCAGTTCGGATTTAGGAACGGAATGGGTACGCGCGAGGCTCTCTTCACACTCAACGTTCTGACGCAGCGATGCAGGGACATGAATGTCGATATATACGCATGTTTTATTGACTACCGTAAGGCATTCGACTGCGTTTCGCACCAGAGGCTTGCTGTCCATTGGTGTTGACGAGGGAGACCTGCGCATTATCACCCAACTATATTGGAATCAGACGGCGGAAGTCAGAATAGAGGGCGAAACATCTGAAGAGGTAGAGATCCGGACAGGAGTGAGACAGGGTTGTGTTCTGTCGCCCCTTCTTTTCAATATATATTTCGAAGCGATCTTTCGTGAAGCATTGGAGAATATGAGAGAGGGCATCAGGATCAATGGCATCTGCGTTAACAACATACGCTTTGCTGATGACACGGTCGTGCTTGCTGGCAGCCTGCCGCATCTCCAGAGCATGATGAACCGTATTGTCGAACATAGCATACAGCACGGACTACAAATGAACGTTGCCAAGACCAAGATTGTTGTATTCTCCAAGACACCAAAACTAGCAACCCTCAGAATTAACAACGTGGTTGTACAACAAGTCTGGGCTCTAAAATATCTTGGCGCGCTCGTCAACGAAACCAATGACCCTAAAATCGAAATTCTCGCATGGATCGAACAAGCCAGGCGCTCATTTACATCAATGAGGAGCTTCTTCGCTTGCCGAGACCTGAGTCTGCAGCTGCTGTGTGCTACGCTGTTATATCTTCCCGGTCCTTCTATATGGATGTGGACTTTTAATGAAGCACTGTAGCGTCGGATCAACGCATTCGAGATGTACGTATATCGACGTATTCTGCGCATATCCTGGATAGACCGCATAACCAACGAAGAGGTACTCAGGCGGATGAATAAAGATAAAGAAGTATTAACAACAATAAAAGAAAGAAAACTGCAATAAATCGGTCACGTCATGAGAGGAGAGCGATATAAAATCCTTCGTCTTGTTATTGAGGGAAAGATCGAGGGCAAAAGATCTGTGGGAAGACGGCAGAATTCGTGGCTCAAGGATCTGAGAAGATGGTCGAACATCTATTGAAATATTCAGAGGTGCAGTTTCGCGCACCATTATAGCCAGTTGGCTCGCCAACCTTCGTAGGGAGACGGCGTCATAAGAAGAAGAAGGATACAATATACCTTTTTTCAAAAAGGGTAACTCATTTTACGTAAAATACATTTACGAGACAATATTGCGGATAATTAACATCAAATAGAGATCATTAGTGTTATATTATTCGTCAGATGTTAGCAATAAAAGAATCGAAGATGTTGGTACAATTTTTTTATAGGAGAAGAGTAACATTAAATTTGCGGAGAAGATATTCTTGCTAAATTACCTTCTCCATATTTCAATTGTTCCTTTCTCATGTAGTCCTCCCTCATCTTTAACTTTAATTTCAGTAACTACGAGGTGCGACGTAAGATACAGCTATTTATGATATGTGTGAAAAGTACTCGTTTAGGCATGAGTATGAAAATTTGCGGAACGAGCGAAGCGAGTTTCGCAATTCATACGAGTGCCTTAAACGTACTTTTCACACATATGTCTAAAAGGCCTTTTACACGGTCATATCAGTTCTCAGTTCAGTTTCAGTCTCAGTCGAACTGTCCGTTTTTCCTACGTGTAAAAAGATAAAAACTGAAAGGAAACACAAGCGGAGGTGGAGAACTGACGAGATGGACAGACCTATTTTTGACTGAGACTGAAACTGAACTGAGAACTAATATGATCGTGTAAAAGGCCTTTTACAAGATTTTTTCTACGAGCATAACGAACATTGGCTTTTTTAAAATTACTTCTCTATATTTACCTGAATTTGTCGTTTTGATTATCATAACAATTAGATCATCATGGTGATCCTATGTTATTTATTTCAAATTGTTTTTTTTATGCCAGTAAAGTTGACAAACCGTATGTAATTCGAAAAATTCTGCCTCAAAAAGTTATTTCCAAGAACCTAATGGAGAGAATGGACTCTTCAGACATAGAAAATAGTGATTTAGCTTCATCAGACGTAGAAGAATCTGCGAGAATAGCCATGAATTCGCTTCTACCGGCCCGGTCAAGGATCCAATATGAAAATGCATATAAACGTTTCGAAAAGTGGTGTAGTGGAAATAAAATAAAGAATCTCACCGAGACTGTCTTACTAGCGTATTTCTAGCAGAAGTCCACACAACAAAAGTCTTCATCCCTTTGGAGTCATTATTCCATGTTAAGGACAATGCTATCGAAAGAGAATTGATATAAGCAGGTACAATAATTTAATATCTTTTTTGAAAAGAAAATCGGAAGGTTATAAGGCGAAGAAATCTAAAGTTTTTTTCCAAAGAAAATGTCAAATTTTTTTTAACAAGGGTCAACGATGACGATTTTTTGCTCATGAAAGTCACACTAATCATTGGAATCGCAGGAGGGTGTAGGAGAGACGAGCTGTGTCGGATGACTATTGAAGACGTCACAGACAAAGGTGACATTTACTTAATTAAAATTCCTGATACTAAAACGAAAACCTGTCGAGAATTTGTTATTAGTGGTGGTTCAATTGAAGAAATTAATTTAGTGGAGATTGTTCGAAAGTATGAGCGTCTGCGTCCTGTAGGCATTACCAAAAATCGATTCTTTTTCCAATATAGAAAAGGCGTGCCCATAAATCTGCCCATAGGCATAAATACTTTTGGAGCTATGCCGAAAAACATAGCTACTTTCCTTGGATTGCCTGACCCGTCTAGCTATCCAGGACATTGCTTTCGTCGATCATCTGCTTCGTTCTTAGTAGACTCAGGAGCAGATATTTTGACTCTCAAACGTCATGGGGGTTGGAAGTCGGCCACTGTCGCCGAGGGATATGTGGAAAACTGTGTGGAGAATAAACGAAAAAAGCCTTGAAGATACTAGGAGAAAAAAAGGTTACCTGTAAACAACCTAATGAAGATGTTTTGACTATGAATACTTCGATCGGAAGTTCAGTGTCCTACCAACAATTTCCGTCGGAGATTAATTTAACTAAATTAATTTAAGCAACTGTACAAATTGCGTGGTAAACTTTTTTAAACCATGATATTGTGAACTACTTAAAAGCATTAATTAAATATCACCCTGTCGTAAGTTTGAACTTGAACTTGAAAAATGTTATATAAACATTCACGGTTAATTATAAACAACTTGAGCGGTCGACGGGAGCGACTTTAATCCTTAATGATGCAGCCATCAGCATTTTGTAACATATAAATACGCAAGCAAATGCCAAGTTAATCGGGCTTTCGGGTGTCTCAATCCGCTCTGTCTAGTTGCGGGGCAGTACACAGGTACGTCCACTTCTAGCTGTTCTATCCCACAACCCCCATAACTGAGAACACTTATGCACAGGTATAAGGTTGTCAGGTCCTTACCTAACCTGGATGAACGTATGCACAGGTATACGGCATTTAGGGGCTACTAAAAGTATAAGAGAGAGTCGAATTTGTGAAGTATCAGAATTTCCAGTAAAGCGATAGTTTTTGTGGAGTTTTAAAAAGTAGTGAAATTGCCTTAGCAGTTTGTGATAAACTTAAAAGACTTACCTTATAAATATCAGAACAAATACCTAAATAAAAGACAACTCCGCTCACATAAACTTTATTAAATAAACAGTGACGTGACGAATAACATTTCCATTTACTTGGCAAACATGTATTATTGAACATGATACGTTGTACCTGGCAGTAACCGAAAATAATATAAACCATAATCAAGAAATAAGACAAATAACAGGAACTGTGTTACATTTATGCAACCCTTATAATAACAAACTATGATACCTACCTAGATTGGCAGGAGGGGTCCTTCAAGGTCCAGCATGCTCTATAAAATTATTCCAGGGTACAACACATACGGTAAATGTTATATAGATCAGCGTTTTAATTTTGAACAATTAGGAATAAGTTCAATAAACCGTAATATTGTTAGTATAGGTGATTTATAGGGCCGCAATGAATTGCTTTTTAATGCCAAGGGAAAAAATTCATTATCTTTATAGATATACCCCATTAACAGACCTTCTCCCAAAACTAACAGCTATAAAGACAATGAATTAATGTCACCTCTGTTGGGATGGACGCATCTTAATAGAGGGGATATCGTATGAAAGGCAATTTATTGCCCATAGACATAAAAACCTAGTTTTAAAAATGGTATTATAAGCCAGTATAAAAAGAAACGCAATGCTCTCAAAACGGATAGGTTTGCACTAGATATAAGGTATAATAGATCAATAAGCTTAAAGAAATCAAATCGAGAGAGTTTTTATCATATATATTTAGTAATAAGGTAAAAACACAACGTATTTAAATAATACGTTTGTCACGTAGTTGCTTTATTAACACAATGAATATTAAGACGTAAAACGTTATTGGCCATAGAAGCAAATAAATTTTGAAATAATACATCTCTAGTAAACAGCCGGGTTTGTGAAATTATGATTTTGTTAATAAGACAACAAAAAACGTCACAAATAAGAAAACATAGGATAAGATTATAACATTGTTAGTATAACTTGTAAAACTATTTTTCTTTTGTTACATGTGCCTGTAACTGGCACAAAGAGCGAGGCAAACCATGCAAGAAAGGTACGACTACACGAAATGGAAATAGGTGGATCTAAGCCAGAACAAGTCCACTGACGAAATATATAATAGATTATAATTAGGTGCAATACAGTATGTCTTCTCGAATTAAGGTCGGTTTTCTCTCTTTTAAAGCAAATAAGTCAGGTTAAAACGTTGGGGACCAACGTTATCAGGGAGGGGGAATGTGTGAACTACTTAAGAGCATTAATTTAATATCACCCTGTCGTAAGTTTGAACTTGAACTTGAAAAATGTTATATAAACATTCACTGTTAATTATAAACAACTTGAGCGGTCGACGGGAACGACTTTAATCCTTAATGATGCAGCCATCAGCATTTTGTGCAAAAGTTAATCAGGCTTTCGAGTCTCTCAATCCGCTCAGTCTAGTTGCGAGGCAGTACACAGGTACGTCTACTTCTAGCTGTTCTATCCCACAACCCCCATAACTGAGAACACTTATGCACAGGTATACGGCATTTAGGGGCTACTAAAAGTATAAGAGAGAGTCGAATTTGTGAAGTATCAGAATTTCCAGTAAAGGGGTAGTTTTTGGGGAGTTTTAAAAAGTAGTGAAAGTGCCTTAGCAGTTTGTGATAAACTTAAAAAACTTACCTTATAAATATTGTCACGATTTGTATTTTTTATCGGTGACGACACGCCTTACTTAGCGTGTAGGAGAATAATTCAGATTTAGGAACGCACTACGTCAAGTTGAGAAGAGATAATAAAGGAGACACATCGATAAAAACAATAACAAGTTTATTTACAAACAAACTTAACAACGGTTACTAATAAAGGCGTGTTTAAGATTATAGATGAATTAAGAGTTTACACTATACCCAATTAATATCAAATGCATGTCTTCTCGAGGGAGGCTTAGTTCAAAGTTTGTCTAGCA
>JAEQML010077069.1:0-13060 GCA_016904865.1 Pissodes strobi
ACAGAAAAAGGCAACAAAGAACATCCTTATAGGAAAATTACAGGTCTATGCATATAACAATTATTTGGCGTCAGTCAGGCATCTTGTGCCCTATCGGAGCATGTCATTAAGGAGGGTCACACCATCAACTTTAATGAAGCAACAATCTTAGCGAAAGCCAATAATTACTACAAGAGATTGTTTTGGCTTCCAGAAAAGAACGGTAGAAGAAGGCTTCCTTGACAGGCGAAGGATCGCATGACTCTACAAAGGTAGTACTGCTAGACAGGCATAGCCAAGGAACACCCTGTCGCTAAAGATGCTCGTCGATAGCAATGAACCCGACGGTAGCAATAGATCCGATGGTAGGAATAGACCCAACTGGAGGAATAGACCCAACGGGAGGCAGGAGTAGCCCCAACGGTAGAACCCTGTGAAACAACACATATTCAAGGTTCCACACGTAACTCTTAATTGACGAGCATTATAACTCGCTAATCAAAGTCAACCATCAAGGAAAAAAATAAATCAGAATTAAAAAACAATAATTTACCTGTGTAGGGGTAGCCAGCTGCTTATCGCTAGATAGCTTTACAGTTGGGCGAAAGGGCCTCTGTAGGAGATTAATACGTAAATTAAAAATCCGCCGACGTGCGTCACAATGTTGAAGTGATGGCGTTCACAGAAATACAAAAAAATGCACAAAAAAACTGAGCTCACCTCGCTGAAGCAGCATTCAAATCCCACAAAGGGTAGTTTCAGACACCAACACTTAAGAAAAGATAACGCACAACTAAAGACTGAAACTGTTAAACGTGACCCGGTTGAAAAATTCCGTCAATAGGTAAAATCAGGGATCGGAGACTCGAAAAGCAGCATGCCACGCGAGAATACCCACCTCGAAAAACTCGCTCCACCATGATAAATTACATGTTCCTATCAATAATTCAACCAAGGGAATTAGACGATGGAAACCTGGCATTTCGATATATAGGCATCCACCAAAAAAACTACTCAGAGTAGCCAAAAGGGCATTGTCTACTAATAGAATTTCTTAATTATTCCAAGGCAATTAAGTAACTGCGCATGATGCCAAACTCGACAACCAACCAAAAACAGTATGTACTGCGAAAGCCGGAAACCTTAAAAGGCCACCGGCCTTACTTTCCCGCGCCAAATTCAATTTGTTCGAAATAGAAATTTGTTTAGCAAGGCGAATTTTATTTCAATTGTCTCGATCAAGATATCGTCGAAGCGAAGGCCGCCAGAATCTACGAGGGTTTTTCGCTAGCAAGCACCAATGCGCTCGAAGCCATATGAATGGTAACGAATTCTAAGGTTATTTACGCTTCGATACACGATAGCCAAAACGACCCGTGACAGTGTCGAGTTTGTTTTTTGAATTAACTTTGCACTGGTGAAATATGTTTTACTGTTGTGTTACTTCCTGTAACTGACATGTACGATGTTAAGATTTTTATATTTGGATGAATCGGTAAGTACTTATCAGTCCTACTACAGATCACTTTTGTGTTGTAATCAATTACCTTTTATGCATGCAAAATTAGTTTAACTTCTATAAAATGTAAATGGATAAGAAATACAGATAAGAGTCCCAATAGGGTTTAGGCTAGGCAAATGCAGCACAGCAAATCCAATTTCACAAAAAGCCTGTGTTTGAAGTTAAAGACCTCATATAGCAAAATTACCTCATTTAAGCCTGCATGAGTAAACATTCAAAGGCCTAATAAGAGTTAAAACATTTGTTGTTGGGATTCATTTTTTATATTAAAATTCCATTTTTTGACTTTGATACCATGTTGATCGAATTTTCACCTTTGCGGAACGTCATCCGCATCTAAAACCAATAATTACATACAAATTCTGTCATGCTATCAGGAAAAAAATTATAATGTGCAAAAGTCAAAATAGAATTTTTATGGAGTATATTGGTGCAACTGGCAATAGTTAAGCATATCATAGCGGAATATTTAATTTTGCGACTTAGGTATTAAAGAAAAACGATTTTATCAACATCATTAATAAATCAGTAATAAATAAATAATTTATAAATATACATATTATTTACCTACATTTATATATTGTTTTATTTATCAGCAATATGCCTGGTTATCAAATATTTGCTAAATAGTAAACATTTGCGCAGTATTCCGAAACTTGCTGAAATTGCTATTTTTGAATAACTCTCATTTCAGAACTTAATTTTTGACAGATTTTACACATAAATTTTTCCAAAAAAGAAGTTTTGCAGTGATAGTTACTCAAAATAGAAAATTTAGAGTTTCGGAGCACTGCTGTATTTCAAAACAATTAAAATTTCAAACCAGACATCATTTCAACAACCCGCCAAAGACTAGTTCAATGACTACACCGCTATGGCAGCACAGTCGCAAAAGCTACTGGCAGATACTACAGAAGTGAGTGTTCTATTTCGTGTATATCTAAATCACTTTTCTATGCTGTCAATTAACCAGCCTGAACGAAATGGTCGTCTTCCGGACCTCCGACATATTCTACTGTCATCAAAAAGAAATCTACAGAGTAATCCAGATTGTAAAGGATCCAAACTGTTCAATACCATACTACGAGAAATCCAAAGCTAAAACCCTAAAACGGCAGTTTCCCTGCTGCTGTCATGAAACTAGTCAGTCTCGATAAGGCCGAACCTTATCGAGAAATAATAGAAATTATCCAAGCGATATACCTATCAATAATGACTTTTTTTTTTGTTTCCAAAACTAAATATATGTTCTATAAATAAAAATAATTTACAGCTGTAACAAGGCTGTCTCCTATAAAATGTTCTATCTCTTCTTCCGGGACTCTTATTCGTGGATAGTCTAAAGTTCTTTTTGATAAGGCCGACGTCTACGGAAAATTGTTTCTCTTTTCATTAAAAAAAAGCTGAAAAAAACCGATGAAGCATATGGTTCCTTAAATGTTTGTTAACGTAGTATAGCAATTCCTTAAAAGCACCAGTACTTAATTTTAAGAGTTTAAAGATCATTCATTAATCGATGAACTGCAAATCTTGTCGAGATTGGCCAAACAATCCAAAAAGAAGAGGGTAACAAAGAATCCAAAAAGAAGAGGGTAACTCAAACAAAGACTGATACCCTCGCGGCACAATAATTATTAAGCTAATTATTGTGCATGTCACAACACGAAACTATATCGTTGTAATAGAAATTGTAAATTTTATAAGCCTGAGTGCATAATAAATGGTTGTTTTTCATGCACTAGAATTAACCCTGCTCAAGTGCAATTAAAACACATATCAGCAATTATATGTTTTTGGGACATTGGCATCACAAATTTCAAATTTGGTACCAGAATTGTCATTATGTCATTTAAGGCACTAAAATGTAAGTAAATAAAACGAAATTGGAAAAGCCAGCACATAAATTTGAATGATTACCTTCTCTGCCAGTAAAGTTATAGGCCGTCGACCAAATAAGGAAAAGCCAGATTATATGCCAGCAGATCAGAATAAATCGGAAAGTAAGGCGGAAGCGTATTAATCGATTGTATTAAATAGTTTTTTAAGTTTTGATTCATGTGTTGAACATATCTAAATATAAGAAAGGAAATATTACAAGTTTAGTGTCGGAATATTGAATTTTTTATCGCATTTTCTGAGGATTCAGACATTTGGGTTTTATAAAGTTGTCTGCTTTGTGGCCTCCTGTTTAATAATATCATGGATAAATAATAAGCTGAAACGCATCATCTCTAGAAAACTATTTTATTTAAATTCGCTGAAAGATTTTGGGGAAGAACCCACATTTTTCAACATATTCGAGAAGCAACCATCCGCTGTCGATAGCCTGCGCAGTCACAATGTTGTCAAAAATCCAAGTGGCTGGGTAGAGATTAGATCAAAACACAAAAACAAAAAGCAAAAGCGGTTTTCGACACAAAGTACCCGGAGCCACTTAAAGGACAGAATGAAAACGCTGCCAACCTGAAAACAGCGACAATGAGAATTGTTCCTGTTACTGTCCGGTCTAGCACCGGAAGTAACCTGTGAAAATATTATTGATTTTCTTAAAGAAAACAACCTACATACTGGCTGTCGATGCGAGAAAATGAAAAGAAAAAAAAACAGAAATACTGCAGCTCTTTTCGACTTGCAGTTCCACAGGAAGAGGAAAATAAATACTTTACATCTAGCTTGTGGACAAGAAGATCAATAATTAACCATTTGCGGAATCTTCAGGAATCACAACAGCAATCCATCACAAAGAAAGATCAAAAACCTTCATATTAGTATATGCTTTCTGAGGAGGAAGGTTGACGAAACAGGCGCTTTCATTGCTGATAAGGACATTGACATCATTTGTCTGACGGAGCACTGGCTAACCAAAGAAGAGATGAAGGTGGTCCAAATACCGGGTTTCTCACTCAGAAGTTACTCCTCAAGGCATGAGACAGTTGTAGGTGGGACTGCTATATTTACCAAATACTTTTTAGTTGCAAATGACGTAGATATGTTTTAATATCGAAAAATGTATGGAATCATGTTATGTATTATATGTTGTGGGTAAAAATGTTTTTATTTTAAATGTTTCTAGGTCTCCCACAAGGGATCTTCACTCCTTTAGAGAGCTGATGGAGGGCTTACTTACCAGACTGGAGGGGTCAGGTAAGCAAATTATAATAGCGGAGGACTAATGTTCATTTTAACACCTCTGAGATTGCTTGTATTCAGCTCTGTGACCTCAATGGCTTTGACCTGGTGCAGACGGACTCGGGATGCGTCCTGCCTGGATAATATGTTTGCCAGTTTGGGAGTAGATGTATGCTTTGCTGGGGTATTTGACCTGGGTGTTCAAAAACCATTTTGAACACGCTTTCAAATCTAACGATTTAATTTTATACAATTTTTATATTCCACGCCACTGCTCGCATTCCAAAGAGAAATTAAAACCTTGGCGATACTACTAACGCCATCTCTTGTTTACAACGTTTATCCACTGCGTCAGGCAGTCTAGATAGCTAAAAATAAAGCGTCCTCGAAAGGCCTCCGACCAATCATAACGCTTCCCGCTGTTTCCCGGCGATATTACTTGCGCCATCTGTTGTAACAACGTTTACTTATCTGACCCCGCTAAAGAAGCAGTTCTGCATCCAGCCGCATAATCATGCAAACCAATCACCTCAATGGATTTCAAACCACAAGGCCGTATCAGCTACACTATGCAGGAACACATTCGGACATTCGGCCAATCACGGCTTTCACGGCGAAGACTGAAGTAATCGAGTTAGTGCCTCTAAATATCCGATCTTTAATAATCGAATTTATAGTTCCTAGTCAGCGTATTTCGACCAGATCTGTGTTAAAATGCATAAGTTTATGCTAGACAATCGCTGATGCTAAGTTTCATATAACTTCTCTGTAGTTACATCACTTGCCCTTTTCTAAGTTCCGCATTCGAGTTGATCTAGTTATCACGTTCTACCTAACTTAAATAGATCCAGGACAGCGCATGACTTAGCTTTTCTAATTTCAGAAAGGGAAGATATAGATGTTATCCTAACCAGTGAACCTAACAGAGTGCTAATGAAAAATCTTAGATGGACAACGGATAAAAATGCGGACGTCGCGGTATATTTTCGAAACAAAAACGTACCCGTATCGACAATCGAGAAGCGAGAAGGATTTATTATACTAAAAGTCAATGATTTCAGCATCTATTGTTGCTACTGTTCACCAAATATCCCTATAAATGAATTCAAGACCTACATTGATACTTTAATGAATACAGTAAGACAACATCCCAAAGAATACATCATAATGGGCGACCTAAATATTAAGTCACCACGGTGGGGATCTCCTACAAGAGGGGAGAATACTTTATTGAATGGATGGAAACGCAGGACCTAGTAACCCATAATACGGAAGACATCCGACCTTTATAAGGGGAACCCAGAGATCATATATCGACGTTACCTGCTCAACCCAAAATATAGCAAAAGATATCCTAAACTGGATAGTGCTGGAAGACGACCCTATTAGCGACCACGCCTTCATATACTTCGAAGTGAAAGAAAAAATAAAAACCGAGAAAACGAGCACAGAACGCCAAAAAATATTCTTCGACAAAAAAGTATTTCAAAGTGAAATAAAGAATAAAACTACATTGATGGGAGATTTGGACGGTGTGAGTGTACCCGAATATATGGAAACTATTCGCCAAGCCTACAAAAAAAGCACCTCCAGACGTGGTCAAAATCAAAATCGTCAAGTACCCTTCTGGTGGACCGACCAGATTGAAGCTTCGGAGACGACTTACACGCCAAAGGGCAAGATCACATTTCAACAACCTAGACCCAGAAGAACTTAACCAGGAAAACAAAACCAAGAGAAAGGAACTAAAAAAGATGATAGGCAAAGCCAAGGCACAAAACTGGAGGGACTTGTGCAACGAACTAGAAGGAAACCTATGCAGAAGTGGCTATAAAAAAGTAATGAAACATCTAAAGAGCGTGCCTATGTCATATAACTTGTCAAAGGAAAGAACAGAAGAAGTAATGTCCGCCCTTTTTCCAAATAAAGAGGACGTCTGGGATAGAGGAAGTGTAGTGAAAAACATCGAAATTTTCACTAAAGAAGAAATGTTTGCGGCTAGAGAAAAGATGATAAGTGGAAAATCACCCGGACCAGACAAGATTCCACCCGAAGCAATCAAAGCAATGATCAAGACGGCACCAAACTTTACCCTTGCGACACTAAACGAGCTGCTTAAAAACCAATTATTTCCAGAAAGATGGAAAGCTGCCAGAGTATGCCTGCTGCGAAAGGGTGCAAAATCAATTGAAAATGCATTAACATTCAGACCGATATATCTGCTAGATACGATGGGAAAACTCTTTGAGCATATGATAAGGGAAAGACTGGAAAAGGCATTGTCAATACCAGTTTGGTTTTCGGAAGGAAAAATCCACAGTTCAAGCTGTAGAAGCAGTAATACACATGGCAAAACAATCAAGAGAAAAATGGTGTACACTTGTAACGTTGGACGTAAAAAATGCTTTCAACTCTGCTACATGGAGCCTAATTATCAGAGAACTCAAGAGAGGAGATATACCAAAATATCTAATAAATATAATTGAAAGCTACTTTCAAGGTCGGAAGCTAAAAATTTCAGGAGTGACAAGAGATATGACAACCGGAGTCCCACAGGGATCTGTACTCGGGCCAACGCTATGGAACCTACTATACGATGGAGTGTTAAGATTAGAACTGGAGGGAAAAGTTAAGGCAATAGCTTTTGCTGATGACTTGGCAATTGTGGTGAGAGGAGAGGATATTGAATTCTTAATCCTTAGAACAAACGAGGCATTAAGAAGAATCGACAGGTGGCTAAACGATCACGATCTAAAACTAGCGCCCGAAAAAACTGAAGCTATTATTCTTAAAGGAAGCAGAAACACAGAAAACATTTACTTCAATCTAAATGGATCACTCATACTGCTCAGCAAGTCAGTAAAATACTTGGGAATAGTTATAGAAAATAGCGTCACTTTCCAGATTAATGCCCAACATAGGTGGCCCCCGAAGTCATAAGAGATCGGTTTTGATTGGAGTTCTGCATTCAATCCTGTTATATGGCTGTCCGATATGGGAAAAACTCATGAATATACAGCGACACAAAAACAAAATGGAACGGACACAAAGAAAAATACTCCTAAAAGTGGCCAGCTCTTACCGAACCGCCTCCACAAAGGCTTTGCAAGTAATCACAGGAATCATTCCAATAGAATTGCAGGTCTCCGAAAGAGTAAATATAACAGAGCCTGAGGGAGATAAAAAGGAAGCAAAAATACTGGAAAGGCGAAGGACACTCGAAAAATGGCAAGAAATGTGGGATAACAACGAATCAAAAGGCCAATGGACGAAGCAGTTAATTCCGGAAATTCGACCGTGGATTGAATGTAAACACAGAAAAGTAGACTACTATACAACGCAGGTATTGACAGGCCATGGGTCCTTTTATTCATATCTGAAAAAAATCGGTGCGGCCGAAGACGATCAGTGTTTCTACTGTGGGGATCCCGATACAGTGGAACACACACTGTTTATCTGTCCGAGATGGGAGGGGTATAGACTAAATACTTACCAAAATATCGGCCACGACCTCTGACTAGAAAACATGGTGGACTATATGATAGAAAGTGAAAGAAAGTGGGAAATCATCCAGAATATGATAGTGAAAATAATGAAGCATAAAGAAAGGGAAAGAAATGAACAACAGAGGCTAAACAACAGATAATAGATAGACAGAGCTCCTACATCGATGTATACCCAGAAACGGTAGTTCCGGATAGGAGCAGGCGACAAAAGAGGAAATGGTTTTAGTCGGTAGGCATGACCTCTAGAGGGGCGTGAATCCGACATACGGCAGACACATAAGATCCAAATGTCTGTTATGATCTTTTGAAGATTTCCAGACCTCTATATATATATAAAAAAAAACGTTATCACGTTCTAGAAGGCAGTCACATCTTGAACCCCAGCCAGATAGCCGCGTTGAAGCGCTCACCCGTTTCCCGCCGGGAAGTTTTCATGTTTTGAAACCTCATAATCACTCTAGTTCTCTACTCAAGTAAATTGTGGTATCCAGCCATAGTCATCGTTGTCTAAGGCCTAGAAGTAAGGTATTTATCGGCACCCTGCTGCCATCATCCTCAAACTATTTATGACGCTGTGTACAGGCGTCCCCATTGGTCTAATCCATGGGAAGCCTACAAAAAGGTATTTCTCACAATAGAGTCTTGTCTCTAACCACAAGTAATCAAGTCTTGTATCGAGCCTCAAGTGCTCAACAAGTCAGCAAACACTCACCTTCTTAGGATCTGTCAAGTCACAGCTCTCCTAGATTTTAACGCCGAAAAACATCTAGCCTGTCCTAGCCCTGTTTAAGGCAACTAATTAGTAAATGCAGTACCGTCGCTGTGCTAGCGTTCTCCATTAGGCTTTGTCCATGGGGTTCTCAATATTATTCGAGTCACGCCTCGAATCTCAAACGTTTACATTCACATACGTCATATGTTTACATTCTCTCAAACGCGGTACCATCGTTGTACTAGCGTTCCCATTTGGTCAAGTCCATGGGTCCAATATTCAACATTCTCTATCAGGGTATAATACTGGGTTGTTATTCTCTGGCCTTATTCTAAGATAAGGATTACTCTGCACTAGTCTGCAAATATTATCTGGCTTTATGCTAATATAAGGATTAAACGGCACTTGTCTGCCAGTATTCTCAAATCTCAATACACCATTTGAGTTATGTCTATGCTACATGCATAGCATGTTTTATAATAATTTATGCGTGTACCAAGAAACCGCAATCACAAGGCATCCAGGTCATGCTATTATGCAACAACTGCACACCATCTCAACCTACTACAGTCAAGTCATTCCTATTTGCAAGAGATCAAACATATTGTATATAGAAGCTAGCAACAGACCTAGCAAGTGTTTTCTAAAGTGACTTTCTCTCAGTACTGGAAGATAAACTGCTGAACATTGAAAGTTTCTCGTCAATTGTGAACATAGGTGGACTTTAAGGTAATATTTATCCTGTTATTATTGCTTGTATATTACTGTATTTCATATCAGAGTTAGTTCAGCTAGCCGAGCTCATACGTAGCAGTTCTGCAGGAACTTTGAACAGACATTTAACTGTACATAGCTTCAAGGTTATGTTAATAATCATATACTAGTTTAGTATTACAAGCGTTTATGCAATGCTTAGTTTTTAAGAGTTTTATTTATGTCATATTCTTCAAGGTCGATAGCGTCGACTGATATTATTCATATCGTAGCACAGACTACATTCAATGTTTATATTTTGTTTCTTTATGAGCTTCCAGTTGTTTTCAAGTAAAATAACTGATTAAAATATTCATATAATGCTAAAGCTTTTTGTTTTATTTACAAAGTGACTTTAGAACTAGACCTATGGTAAATTATAGTGCCTAAGAGCACATCTCTGTTTCTTAGAAACTCGACCAAGGTCGAATCTGAAACACTGGGGGTCTCGGATCACAGGGGGAGATCCTGGAGCTCTCAATGGAAGAATCCCCAGGATTTACAAGGTTTACAGAAAATACAAAAATGAGCCGGTCTACAAGACAGCGGGGTCTGCTTGCATTTCATGATAGGTTGGATGCTGAGTCGTGGGATTTTATCAATAGTGAACAGTGAGGGTATGAGCGCTGACCAAATGTTCAATAAATTCATGGTTATCTTAGAGCAGGCCTTCTTGCAGTCATTTCCTGAAAAAATAATATTACCTTGTTCAATGAGGAGCTGAGGGATATGCATGAACAAATGATGTTTTTGAGAGATTTGGGTTG
Source organism: Pissodes strobi (assembly GCA_016904865.1). NCBI lineage: Eukaryota > Metazoa > Arthropoda > Insecta > Coleoptera > Curculionidae > Pissodes > Pissodes strobi. The sequence goes on from JAEQML010077069.1 coordinate 10,369, forward strand.
ACAATGCGATTTGGTTGGTATAAGAATTATAAAGCAGTTTGTGAAGATGCAATCAAAATAGCCAAAGTGACTTCAAATGACAATCTTATACCTAATTCTAAGAAACCTACTAAAACCATTTTGCAGATCATAAATGCACACAGGGGTAAAACAAATAAATTATCAAACGTTGGTAACTTTTCACCAGATGAGTTCAATTATTTTTTTTCGAGTATTGCAGACAATGTAGTTAAGAAAACAATGACCCAAATACGTATTTAGCTTCGCTCGTTGCTCCACCTACTTCATTTTATTTTTCAAATTTAACATTTAACGAAGTACGCGATACAATTGATAACCTAAAAAATAGGACTTCCGCTTTGGAGTTGGCGGCGTTCGGACGTGGAAAGGGAGCCTGGTTTTCTAACCTGACTTCGCACGGGTAGTGCACGTGATTCGCGGCAGAAAGCGTTGGGGGCCCCGTTGGTTCGAAAGGGAAGTCGTGGCCGGTTAGGACAGTGTTTAGGGTGGGTCGCTTAATGTAGGGTCGATTCCTACGAGGATTCTTCCAGATTCTTGCACGTGGTTACGTGATCTGAAGGAGATCGGGGCTGAGGGCCCTGCGTAGATGGGAAGTATCTCTGACAGCAACTGGTTATATCTGCATTGTGTGAAGCTCCTTTGCATAAGACTCTAACCGTGCATGTACAAGATTTAAATGTGTGTAAATGTCCAGCCGGTGGTGTTCGAACCTTAAAACAAGCCGTGCATGAATTAATCTGAGCCTCCAGGAGTATATACTCGACATACTGGGGGTTCAAAAAATAGTATCCCTGTCCACCAAGGTGTAACTAATCTGGGATGGGTCGCCCCAGCTCTTACTAAGCCTGGATAGGGGTCGTTTCTGGGTAAATGCGTAACCGCGAAGCCCATAACTAAAAACCAACCAACCATAACCTAAAAAATAAAAATAGTCGAGATATTTTCGGTATCAACATGAAGGTAATAAAAAACCATTAAAAATGTCATCGTGGTACCTGTAACAAAGCTTATTAATTGATGTTTCAAGGAACATATGTTTCCAGTCGGTCTGAATAGAGCCATTGTAATTCCCATCTTTAAAAAAGGAAATCCTAACTTGCCTGAAAATTACAGATCGATATCCTTACTGCCAATTATCTCTAAAATATTTGAAAAATGTATGACCCTCAGGTTGGTGGTGTTCTTTGAAATAAATGGACTTTTCTCGCCTTGTCAGTTTGGATTTCGTCAAGGTAAAAATATTGCCATGGATATTTTGGACCTCATCTCGGGTGTTGTGGAGGCTTTTTGCGATAAGAAATATAGCACAGTACTGTTTGTGATCTTAGCAAAGCCTTCGACTGCGTCGACCATGGTATCCTCCTGCAGAAGCTTGAAGCATACAATCGACACTTAAGCGGCAACAAGCATCAGCTAATTATATCCTACCTAAGTAATAGGCGTCAAAACGTAAGGTATGATGGTATGGCATCGGCAGAGAGGGTGGTGAATATAGGTGTTCCACAATGTTCCATATTGGGTCCCATCCTGTTCCTTATTTATATCAATGATCTGCTCAAAGATGGGGCCAGTGAACATTCTACCCTCTATGCAGATGACATAAGTGTTTCCTTTGCTGGAGACTCCCTAGAGGCTGCTTATGCTGGTTCCGCGGACGCGCAGGCGAAGGCTGAAGCATGGTTTCAGTCGAACAGGTTATTGCTGAATAAAGGGAAAACGAAAAGAATTATTTTTGCGATGAGAGATGATGACTGTAAGGATGGATCGGCGGTGGCAGTATTCCTGGAAGTATTTTAAGTAATAATAAACAAGAGAAGGTGTGGAATAGTTCAGTATATGTATTTATATGTAATACAAACTTTTTTCACTTGTATAAAACAATTTATTATGCATAAATACATATCCTGAATTTGGCGCAGGTGTAGGGGAGTTGGGGGCCTGTATTTAATACTACACCTAGTATTAAACCAAAACTCAAACATAACTTTTAGGATTTATCAAGAAGTCTGTCATATGGCTAGCATTCTATAAAATAATTTAATTATTAATAGTTTTCATAAATATTAGTGTATGTATCCCCTTAAAGTTGCACGGCCTACATCAACGACGTCACACAACAAGCACAGAAGAGTCTAGAGAGCCAGCGTCCACTTTGTCTCCCGAGCTTCCGCATGCTCAAAAAGTTAAAATTGAAAATAATTAGACGAAGTTAGACGAAAATCAGCCGTCGGGGGTTTTCGGTGATGAGACGACCAAATCTGGACATTAGAAAGTCGATGCCCCTAGGGGCGAGGCTGTGCGAAAGGAAAAAAGCGATTCGACGTCCGAAAGGGTTGACGTTCGGCAGGGATGTTCCGCGGGCGCCCCTTAAACCGTTAAAAATATTTTGGAATCTAGGGGCTCCATTTAGGGGCCGATACTTTGCGACGTCGAAAATTATAGTTTTGGTTTGGTTTGCATGGATCAAAAATTATTTTCAATACAAAAATAACTATTACCAACAACTTGAAGGCACGGCAATGGGCAACTGTTTATCGCCGTTCTTAGCTAACCTTTTTATGAGTAAATTTGAAAATGAAATCAGTGAGGAGTTCGAATATTTTCCTAGGGTATGGTACAGGTATGTGGATGACATTTTCGCGATTTTCGACACAAAAACCGCTAATGTTGA
>JAEQML010077070.1:0-13058 GCA_016904865.1 Pissodes strobi
TGGTCGGAGGTACCTAATGGCGGACCAACTGTAACCTTGTACTGGTCAGGATTGGTGGTCAGAAAAAGATCCAGGAGGGCGGCGAATTCGCCCCTCTCTGAGATTCGAGTTGGTTCGTCTACAAGTTGAGTAAGCCCGCAGCTGATGGCAAATGCTTCAGCTTCTCTACCTTCGTTGTCGGTCTTGTTGTGATGTTTGAGCCAGTTGGTGTTGTGGGCATTGAAGTCTCCCAGAACGATTATTTCTGAACTGGGGTGATCGACCTGTATTGAGTCAAAGGTGGTAGCTAGTGTTGAGAAAAAGCTTTGGTAGGCTCTATCGCTCGGAGGGCGATAGAGACAACATATAAACTTGGTTAATCCCTTGGCGGTGAACTTGAGCCACATGACGTCAAGGTTGTTCGGTTCGAGTGTTTCCTCGCGATGACATGAAAGGTCGCTTCGGACAAAAAGGCATATTCCGAACTTATATCTAAATCGGGTATGTAAGTCGTAACCAGGATAGAGGTAGTTCACTGTTGTTGTTGTAGAACATACTTGTGTTTCTGTAAGGGCTAATATGTGTGGTCTATTTGCTTGTAGATGTTGGTGTACCGAATTTATGTTTGTATTTAGGCCTCTTATGTTGCAGAAATCTATTCTAAATTGGTTCGGTATCTTTGCTGTCTGTGAAATGCGGAATGAAGGGCTCCCAGGGCCACCCAGCGCCCGGAGATCCGAATGGCCGGGGAGTTTACTTCCGGAATATTTTGATCCTGGAAGCACCATCATGTCCATATATTCCTACTGTGGAACCCGGGACCACCAGCGCGGAATCGGAACGTGATTTGGGAAAACCACTTAGCGCTTCCCAATTCTGGTGGGGTGGTCTTTCACCGGACGATGCGAGTAGGCTTATGCATCTACCACCTAGGGCCGCTTCCACTCGAAGCATCGGCCTCAGACTCATTCCTTTGGCGGTCCCTAGTCTGACAGGGGTAAAAATGGGGTTTGTTGGATCACTCCCCAGTGATCAGCTCCAGACTTTGTACTTTGGTGTTCTCCAGCCTGGAGGAGGACGATGGGATTTGATGGGCCATATCCCGTGGCAACTCGGAATGGTGGGAGCGTCACTCCCCGTAAACAAACTGCTCTCACCAGTTTGACGTTCCTGCCAGCCAATACAATGCAGCCCCCCTTGTCACAAACTGTCATTGATCGGCTCCAGACTTTGTACTTTGGTGTTTTCCAGCCTGGGGGAGGACGATGGGATTTGATGGGCCATATCCCATGGCAACTCGGAATGGCGGGGGCGTCACTCCCCGTATTCAAACTCCTCTCACCAGTTTGACGTTCCTGCCAGCCAATACAATGCAGCCCCTCTTGTCACAAACTGTCATTGATCAGCTCCAGACTTTGTACTTTGGTGTTCTCCAGCCTGGGGGAGGACGATAAGTTCGGAATATGCCTTTTTGTCCGAAGCGACCTTTCATGTCACCGCGAGGAAACCCTCGAACCGAACAACCTTGACGTCATGTGGTCAAGTTCACCGCCAAGGGATTAACCAAGTTTACATGTTGGCTCTATCGCCCTCCGAGCGATAGAGCCTACCAAAGCTTTTTCTCAACACTAGCTACCACTTTTGACTCAATACAGGTCGATCACCCCAGTTCAGAAATAATCGTTCTGGGAGACTTCAATGCCCACAACACCAACTGGCTCAAACATCACAACAAGACCGACAACGAAGGTAGAGAAGCATCAGCTGCGGGCTTACTCAACTTGTAGACGAACCAACTCGAAACTCAGAGAGGGGCGAATTCGCCGCCCTCTTGGATCTTTTTCTGACCACCAATCCAGACCAGTACAAGGTTACAGTTGGTCCGCCATTAGGTACCTCCGACCACAAACTTATTACAACGGTTTGTGAATTGCCACCCATACAGAAGGATCCACCATTGCCTCGCAAAATCTGGCATTACAATTCTGCAAACTGGGACGATCTAAGGCAGTTCTACCTAGATTTTCCCTGGCTCGACGTCTGCTTTGCCACTGACGACCCGTCAGACTGCTGCGAAGAGATCATGCAAGTAATCTCCTCAGGAATGGAAGCATACATCCCAAATTCCATCAAGCTACCATCAAAAGGAAAGCCCTGGTTCGACAAAAGATGCGAAAGAGCTGTAGGAAGGAAACAGCAAGCCTACAAGTACTGGCAGCAAAATCAGACCGCTGAAAATCGCAATTATTTTATCGAAGCGAGAAACGAGTGCAAGCGTGTGATCGACGAAACTAAGGACAAACACAATCAAAGGATCAGGAATAAACTTTTGCAATGCCCCAGTGGTTCCAGGAATTTCTGGTCGGTAGCAAAGGCAGTAAGTAACAACTTTACAAAAACGTCTCTCCCACCTTTGACGAACGAACGTGGCATCACGGCGGCTACAGCCAAGGAAACAGCAAACATGCTCGCCAAAATGTTTTCATCGCACTCTACCTTAGACGTGCCCGAAGGCAGGACTCTCCCCACTTTACCGAACATCAACACTACCATGGCAGAAGTCAAGTTTTCTCACCGTGATATTCGCAAAATTCTTAAAGAACTAGATACGCAAAAGGCATCGGGACCGGACGGAATACCTGCCATCGTGCTAAAGAACTGCGCCAACGAACTAACACCCGTTTTTTCCAGGCTTTTTTCTCTCTCTTACAGAAAAGGGATTTACCCATCCTCTTGGAAAGTCGCTCAAGTGCAACCTGTTCCAAAAAAAGGCAAGAAAACCACGCCCTCAAACTATCGCCCAATTGCCTGGCTTCCAATAATCGCCAAAGTCATGGAACGTGTAGTCAACCAGCAACTGCTCAAGTACCTCGAGAGCAACAGAATAATCAGCGATAATCAATACGGCTTTCGCAAAGAGAGATCGACAGGAGATATATTGGCCTATGTCACTCATATATGAAGTAGGGCAATTGAAAACTACGGAGAGTCTCGAGCGATTGCGTTGGATATTTCAAAGGCATTCGACAGAGTTTGGCATGACGGACTGCTCAACAAACTGCCGTCCTTGGGACTGCCCGCCTCTCTCGGCAGCTGGCTGGCCAGTTTCCTTAAGAACCGATCCCTACACGTTGCAGTCGATGGACACATCTCGGACACATTCACCATCAACGCGGGCGTGCCTCAGGGTGCAATACTTTCACCAACTCTGTTCCTCATCTATATTAATGACCTGCTGATCGAAACGAATAATCCTGTTTACAGTTTTGCAGATGACAGTACCCTTGTCTCCCACTTTAGATCAGAAAAACCCTTACCAGCGGCTGAGACTCATCATCGCAGACAGGAGCAGATTACAGCAATTAATCAAGACCTGGAGAAAGTTCAAACTTGGGGCGACCGAAATTTGGTCCAGTTCAATGCAGCAAAGGCCCAAGCAGCAACGTTTACTAAGAGGGCCAATACAGCGGGCCCTGACATCATTATGGCAGGATCGACCATTCCTTCATCCTCGTCAATCGGGCTGCTGGGTGTCTCGGTCAACAGCAATATGTCATGGCATGACCATGTTGCTAACATCGCAAAATCAGCCTCCCAGAAGCTTGGTGCGCTATTTCGCAACAAAAAACTCTATACACCGCAGCAGTTGCTCTTGCTGTACAAAGCGCAAATAAGACCGTGCTTAGAATATTGCTCACATATCTGGGGTGCCGCACCAAAGCATACCCTAAAGCTGCTGGATTCCATTCAGAAGAAGGCTGTGCGTCTCGTCGGCGATCCGGAGTTGACCCGGAATCTGGATAGTCTGGAACATCGCAGACATGTGGCCGAGATGTCTCTGTTTTACAGATACTTTCACGGCAGATGTTCCCAGGATTTGGCCCGCATAATCCCGCCCCTGGCAACTCCTGTCAGACAGTCCCGACAGATGGCAGGAGCGCACCAGTTCGTCGTACAACTAGAAACACCTAGAACATCGCTTTACCAGAACTCCTTTGTCTGGCCCACTGCATCACTGTGGAACTCACTCCCAGGACATCTGTTTCCCACTAATTACGACCTACAAATATTCAAGAACCGTGTCAATCAACATCTTCGCACACACACCGCTCGTCGAGCGCCATAGGATCTCCCTTTAGTGTGTGTGCCACTGCCATAAAAAAAAAAAAAAAAAAAAAATTGAAAAGAGGAAGATTAGCAGAATTTGAATTTTCAATCACATACAAGGTGTTCCATTTAAAATAACGAAGTTGATAGTGATTTGTTAATTTTCCGGTCATCATTTGTTTTTCTTTCTTACACCATGAAAACCTTCATGAAAAAATCCTGCAACTTTCATATAAACTATTTTTTTCTATCTATAAAAATAAAGATTTTAAAGGGGTGCGCAATTATACGGGAAAACCCTGTACATACTAAAACCGTAAACTGAATCACACTTGATATATAAGAGTGTTTTAAACATGTCATTATAATAATTATAATTTTTTTGATTTCCATATTTGACCTTTCTATTTAACGTTTCCTCGATGTTCTTTTAAATAACTTCATACCCTTGGAAGAATTCTTCTTCAGAATCTCTTATTGGAACAAAACGTGTCAGTAAGTTCGAACCATATGGATGGATAAATGGATGAGGCCTATCCCTCTACAATTTAGACGCTTTCTGATCTCTATGAGTATTTCTATTAGTGTTGCTATTATATCTTTTACTTTTCGTTACTAACTAAGTAGTGCCATAAACCCATTTTCGCCGAATCTGAGCATTTAAAACAAATTCTCTCATAAAATCAAATTAGATGAAGACATATATATACTGATATCACTGCTATCCGGTGATTTTGTCACTATGTTCCTGTCACTGCCCCGATAAAAGAAGAGAAAACCTGGATAATACGCTCCTCGTACTCCCCAGAAAATAATAGAAGATGTTCTCTACAGTTATTATTTCACTGCGAGGAAAAAAGGCCTTTTTGATCCTAGAATGCGATAATAATACATATCATATAGTGTGGGAAAGTACCAATAATAGTGCAAGAGATGAGTCCTCATTTCAGTTAGTCTTGTTTAAAAAATTAATTGTAATCGCAAATGATCATGAACCTGCTTTCATCACAGTGATATTGCTGAAAACTGACATTACTCCAAAGAACCCTCTTCCTCAGAGCACAGACATAAAAACTTCGACTCTCAAACAATTACTATTACAAAATCTGTGAAACGCGAAATGAGGAAGTAGTAAACATGGTACTGTTAAGAAAAAACATTAGGAAGTTGAGGATCACAATGTCATTTATTAAAGCTCAAACCATGATTAATTGGGCTCTAGACATCATTATTCACCGAGTAAAACAAAGCAATTCGAGTCGTGTAGAATATTTTTCAAACAGGTAAATGAAACAATACCAGCATGGACAAGAAGGAAAGGCAACATCCACCCGGATGCAAAGGAGGTAAGTATAAAACTGCTCATAAATTTTCCAAGAGAACCAATATTGACGAGAGTGTCGCCACCACAAAAGCCCAATAAGCTAGGGAAACCAACAAGTTTGGACCAGAAGCTGATAATTGACTAGGCGATACCCGTGAAGACTAGATCGGCTCTGGACCGACATCAAAAATTTAAATCTTAAGGACTGGATGGGATCTATCCTGCACTGCTGCGAAGGGGAGAAGATATCTTGACACTGTACCTCTGCAATTTTTTCAGAGGCAGCCTAGTATGGGGCTTAATATCGAGCGTATAGCTACAGGTGAAGCTTATAAATGTACCAAAAGTATGCAGAATAGCCTGTCATCATGTAGGCTTAAAGCCTTAAAAAGATTAGTTGGTGTACATCTCATATGACACCTCTCCTTAAGTGAGCCAGGACAGCAACCGTTATATGCCAGTTTAGAACATAAAAAGATAATATCTTCCTCATGTGTCACTACTATTAAGATAGAAGTGAACGTAGAGGATGACCAAAGGGAAGTGATCTATCCCCGTTGCTGTAGCCCATCCTCCTTAACAAGGGCGTATATAAGGGGGGGGGTGGCTTGGCTGGAAATTCACATAAATAATGTATAAACTAACAAAACTTAAATCCAGAGCATATAACAAATTATGGGAAAATAAAATTCGAATTTGCCCCCCCCCCCCCTCTCCTGGAACAATTTATATATACGCCCTTGCTCCTTAAGTTACCGACACTCTTTTGAAGAAACTTACGGCTGGCAGTTAATCCGCAGAAGGATAGTGCTAAGAGCACTCAAATCTTTAGTGCTCAATGGAGATGCGATAATAGATCAGTGTCGAGGAAACTAATATTAACAGAGAAGTGAGTAGAGGATGCCCAGGAGGATCTCCAGTGCTGTGGCCCATCTTCCCAGATAACCTACCCTAGGAAATATCTGCAGAAAGCTTTCATTATTTAGGCCATGCAGATAATTTGACGGTTGTGGTCCTACAAAAATTTACCAGTGCTTGGAACAGCCGGCAGTTAATCCGCAGAAGGATGGTGCTAAGAGCATTCAAAACATTAGTGCTCAATGGAGACGCGATAATAGATCAGTGTCAAAACGAGGCAAATGGGAGTCAACATAGACAACGACTAGAGTCAGTTTAGAACAAGAAATGGTAATATCCTCCTCACGTGAAACTACTATTAAGACAGAAGTGAGTAGAGGATGCCCAAAGAGAGGTGATCGATATCCATTGCTGCGGCCCATCCTCCTGGATAGCCTACTCTAGGAACAACCTGCAATCAGTTGCCATACAGATAATTTGACACAAGAGCACTTAAATCAGTACCAAAAATAAGGCAAATGAGAGCGAAGCAGCTATTACGTGAGGTGAAAATGTTGGTCTTTCTATGAGTTTGAATTACGAACTAATGTCCATACTAGATTAAATCAATCATCAATATACATCTATTGTGATGGATGCAAGACACGATTATGTAAAGCTGATGTAATGGCACTCATTAATGCTTCAGAAATAAAAGTCATGCATTTAAAATTAAAAAGATATTTAAAGTTTTTTTGCGTTAAAAGTTCTTTTAAGCTTTTTCAATCAATAATTGAAGAAAAAGAAAGAAATATCGCGGCAAAGGAGAAAATAATTAGTCACTTTGAAGCAAGCAATCAAGAACTGCAAGATAAAATTGCGAGCTTGGAAAAGCAGCTTTCAGCTAACGATCAACTTACGGGTAAGAAGTCGTTTTCTGAAGTGGTAAAAAGAGACGGTTCGGAGCCGGTTTTGTTGGTCAAACCGATGGATGAGCAGGATAGCCGGATGACAAAAAGGGATATTAGGCAAAAAATTGATCCCACTCATGTTAATATTTCAAAATTCAGGTAAGTTAGAAATGGAAGTGAGATTATAGGCTGTACTGATAAACAACATGTTGATGAACTACGAAAACAGCTAGAAAGCCAGTTAGAAGGGAAATACACTGCTTAGCCTCCATCTTTAAAAAACCCTAAACTAAAGGTTATTAACATAAATAAGGACGACATAGGCATAGAAAATAGCGAAGAAGATGTTGTGGACTTAATAGTTAAATCAAACAATTTATGTGTAAATGACAGTTTGCATATCAAGGTATTAAAAAAGGTAGAATAGGTACAAAAACATCAATTTGATATTAGAGGTAGATCCTAAAACTCATAATTGTCTCCTTGTTGAAGGAATAGTAAAACTGGGATGGTCAAGAAGCCCGTGTCTTTAATCATGTAAGTGTCCTGCAATGCTTTAATTGTATGGGCTTTAATCATTTTGCTAAAGACTGTAATTTAAAAAAAAAAACATTCTCTAAGTGTTCGCATGAACACTCATACAAAGACTGTCGTTCTGAGCACGTAGTGTGTGCTAATTGCATTAAGGAGAAAAAGAAGAACGTGGACATTGATGTGAATTACGAGGCCATGAGTAAGGACTGTCCATCTTTTTTTTTAGAATAGTTAGTTACCAAAATAAAAAAACTGAATATCTGACCAAAAGGGTCTAAATTATAAATAAATAATTATGAATGTCAATAGAGATAATTCTTTTTGTTTTAGATTTGCTCATTTAAATCTTAGGTCCATATTTACTGGGTTCCAAGAGTTTGTAGACTTAATAAATGATAATGATTTCGATGTCGTTGCTGTTACGGAAACGTGGCTAAATGCTGAGATTTTGTCAGATGCAGTGTCAATTCATGGGTATAATTTGGTCAGAAAAGAATGAAAAGATAGGTCTATAGGTAGGGGGGGAGGAATAGGTTTTTATATTAGATCATCACTACAATACGAAATTTTAAATATTGACAGTGCAGATGAAATAAATAACTTTGAAAATATGTGGGTAAAAATTAATATAAATGCAAAGATATCTTTTGTTGCTGGGGTGATATATCGAACCATGAACAATGTGCCGTCATGTGTTCGAGCGCTTGATAACATCCTATCATCCTACCAGAAATATTGCCTATGTGTGAATATGTGTCTGTTCTTGGGGATTTAAATGTTCACTTGTTTAATGTGGGTAATCCAATTTCTGAGTTGTTTGACACTCTCGGCTTTGAACAGGTCATAAATGAAGCAACAATGATTACTGAAACTGTGTCAACCTTGCTTGATCCAATTTTCTTAAGCGATTCTGGGGTTGTTAAGGAGGCTGGCACAATGTGCGCCAATCATATAAGTGACCATAGATTGACATATTGCCATATTAAATTACCTTCTCAAAAAAAAATCCAAAAATTTGTATCATTTCGCGACTTTAAAGGATTGAATGAAGAATCATTTTATGCAGATCTATTTCAAACGTCTTGGGATGAAATATACTATATGCCTGATATAAACGATAAGATTGATTTTCTTACAACTCAAGAACCCCCCTTAAGAACGGTCCGTGTAAACAAACCACCAGCGCCCTCTGGTTAACGCCTGTATTGACCGCTATCATGAGGGAGCGGTATAGGGCTAAAGTTAAATATAAAGCAAGTAGGTCCTTAGCGGACTTGCGCACTTATAAAGAGCTGCGTAATTTTGCTCTTGCTCCGGTCCGCCGTGAGAAAGTGGGATATCTACATTTTTTGGAACAACGGAAAAATCACAAAATGCTTTGGAAGGGTCTGAGAAATATGAACGTCTATACAGCTAAAAAAATACTAGACCAGACTTACCCCCTGATTTAAATGAATCCTAACAGAATAAACAATAGATTTTTATAATAGTAATACCTTTAAAGCCGGTTTACAATTTAATTTTAACGAGGTCGAACCGAAGGTGGTGTACGAAAATGTTGATGGAATCAATTCAAATGCGGCTGGATGCGATAGCCTAACGCTCTTTATGATAAAGCTTAGTCTTCCGGCTATCTTGAATCATCTGACTCACATATTGAATTGTTGTTTAGAAGTTGGACACTTTCCAGACAGTTGGAAAAAATCTATAGTTTTTCCAATATCAAAAATTGCAAGTCCATCCGATGTGACTGAAGTCTGTTACCAGTACTTTCTAAAGTGCTGGAAAAGTTGTATATACCCAGATTACACAATATTTAAAAAGTAATGAATTGTTTCCTGTGCACCAATCGGGCTTCAGAACGGGTCACAGCACTACCACCGCCCTATTTAATTTGACGGATGAGGTGTTCAGGGCTTTGGATAAAAATATGGCAGTAATATCGGTCTCATTAGACTATTCAAAGGCATTTGACATGCTTGACCACGAATTGCTTTGTGCCAAGCTAAAGTTCCTGGGCTTTGATCCATTTTCTGCTCGGTTTTTTAGGAGCTACTTATTTGGTAGACAGCAGTGTGTGCGAGTTGGTAGTGACTATTCCTCTATGGAAGATATTGTGTCTGGCGTCCCGCAAGGATCGGTTGTTGGGCCGCTTTTATTTTTAATTTATTTATTTGATATCTTTGAAATGGTCGCCAGCTCTCACGTACAATGCTATGCTGATGACACGCAATTGTTATTCTGCTTTGACCCTTTCAAGGCTGATGAAGCGGAAGATCTCTTAAATCAAGACCTGTACTCAATTTATGAATATTGAAAGGAACATAATCTTAAAGTAAACCCTAATAAAACTGAAGTTTCATTATTCTGTGCAGAGAAACGACGACAAATATTGCAGGCAAAATTAAGATTGGTATTGGGTGATGCAAATTTGAGTTTTTCATGTTGCGCAAAGAATCTAGGCATTTATATAGATACCACTTTAAGATTTAAGGAACATGTTAAAAAATTACTTCAGAAAAGCTGAAGGTTCTTAATGCAAATAGGTTTATTTTAAACTTTAATATTAGAAAAAAGCTTTGCGAATCGTTGATTTTACCGATATATCATTACTGCAATGTAGTGTTTTATCCCTGTCTGGATTTGGCTACAAAAAATCGTTTGCAGATTTCACAAAACACCTGTTGTCGATTCATTTATAAACTTAGGAAATTTGATCACATATCGAATAAAAAAAAGAGCTTAGGTGGCTAAATATATGCAACACCGTTAAATTACATTTTGCAATGTTTTTGACTAGAATACTGGACACTAACTCGCCAATATACTTAAGGAAAAAAAGCTCATTTTCCGCACAGCAATTCACGGCCGTGAGCTACGAAATCGAAGTCTACTTACTATGCCCCAACATCAATCAGCAATGTTTTCAACGCAGCTTTACCTATAATGCAGTGCTTTTGTATAACTCTTTGGATGCAGACCTAAAGAACTGTACTGTATCAGTTTTACGATCAAAATATAAAACTCAACTGCTACAATTGTAGAATGATTAGGGGGTTACAAATGATAATCTATTGTATTTTGTTGTGTTTTTAATTGTTTTCTTTTTATTTTCTTATTTAACCAAAATTATATTATAAGGCTCATGTTCAGGATGGAAATGGTTAAGTGTAAGAATAGCCTCAGGCTAAACTTCGCCATTTTTATTCGTTGCATATATATGTAATTATATGTAATTTTATGTTACATATGTGCATATTTAATAAAGACATTTATTTATTTATTTTTATTTATCTACATACAAGGAGAAACTCGGCTTTTAGCCTATCAACTGATGCAAGATTAGGCTTTGATTAGCAAATGTTATGAGGTTGTAATGAAAAACTGATAAAAGTGATTAGGACGGATTGCGTGCTGTACATTCTCTCAGACTATTCCACCAGTACATGTTCTCAGACTATTCCACCACGCCACACAGCCTTGAAGAGCAATTCCGAGAAAAAAATGGCAAAATGAAAATACTGGAAAAGAAGCTAACCAATAAGGGCAGTGGTGGTAAGCCCAAAACATAAAAATATTAAGGCTCTTTCCAGCTACAACGATTACTTATCCTTTCATGGATTAAAACTGTACGTTTTTCGTCTTCTAACTTTTATCATTAAACAAGCTACCAGGTATCCGTACCAAAAAGTAAACAAAGAATTTTATAGTATAATACTTATTGTACAACATACAATAAGTATCAATTTGAGAATAGATTTGGAAGATGTAAAATAATGTATTGGTATTTTACATCCTCACGCCTATGAGTTTATGAATATTTACAAAAGCCGCTGAAATAACTATTTTTTAGAATTAACAAAGAAATGTTCTAATGGAAATAGTTAACTGGTCCTCTACTCTTTATACTAAAGTGTGATCTCACCTTTAGTCGCGTCAGGTCTCACATATGTGTCAGGTCTTTCACCAGGAGAGAATTCATCATCAACAGGAATAGAAAACGAATAGCTAGCACTAGAAAGTATAAAAGTTAAAAATACCAAGGAAACAACACGCTCAATCATTATTAGATGATTATGACGCGTAAACTGTAGACTATTTTACCACTGAGCCCTATTTCATAGATTTAGTCGAAACCAAATTAATTCGTAACACGTTTCAGAGCTAGAAAATTAGTATTTTCGTGAGAAAAACAAATAACATTACATTTATTTTAATGACGAATAGGTAATTCGATTTTTATAGTTATTTTATTTGTCGAATATTAATTACTTAAGTTAATCGATAAGTTTTCTATACAGCGTAATAGTTTTTCAGCTTTGTTCCAATAATATTTAAAATTAAGGTTATGAAATGAGATTTAAAAAAATCTGATATAACTGACAGAACTATGTAGTCTGTTGACAACCTAAAAATTATTAACACAGAGGAAGAGAAAAACTTCAAAGTTTGAGTCGCAGAAATAAAAACAAAGAACTGCAATATTCATATACACCATACAGGGTATTTAATAAGAACTGAATGCCATAGATTGCCCTCCGAAGATGCTAAGGCATCTATAATGATCGGACCCAAAAATTATTACGTGGAGTTTTTCTTTGGTAATATTTTTCCTTCATCGAAGCATTATTCTGATTTAATTTTTATGAATCAAAAATAAATACTGAAATCGGGCGCTTCAAGATCCAATTGATCAAAAATAATTTTGATGGAGCCTTTAACCCATTTTATACTATTTTTATATTATCTTTTTTATGTTGTTTAAAAGTTATTTATAAATAAAAAGAGGGATACATTTTTGTTGCGTGAGTCAAACTTTTGAGTTATTGCCTACGCCTACGGTAAGCAGGCCTTACCACCAGGCAAATAATAGAGTCCAATAGTTCTACATAGCATAAAAATATCAATAATAGTGAAGTAAGTGTATATTATTTAACTAGCGTATAATGTACCCCATAATCGTATACTTATACAGTGTCCGCCCAAGGAGAATTTGTCTATGTCAATAAATAATACAGCCCGGGTACGTAAACACTCTTTACTCAACTGAAGAACAATATGATAACATCAAAATGATAGTAATACATAAATACGAATAAAACGTTAATTAAACATAAATTGCCGGACCGATAACATCTTATATTGGCTCGACTTCTCGATTACACTGACAGTGACACTGTGTGTCAAGATATTAGGGTTGGTTTATATCTGAGGTTTGATTAGTTTCGCATTTTCAACATCCTCCCTGGCGGCAGTGATTTCCAACGGGTACAACAACTGAATGGGTCGTCTATTCGGAAGCCTCACCTCGCACGCTCGAACTTTGCTGTCTCTTCCTTGGAAGACCTGCGTTATTTTGGCCATTT
>JAEQML010077071.1:0-13058 GCA_016904865.1 Pissodes strobi
GTTTTATATGTGTGTATTTGATATATTTATTATTTCATTCATTTATAAATTTTCTTGGCTAATGCTTCCATACTAGATTTGTGAAACCCACATAAAATATATTAAACCTATATTTAATTAGTTACTCGTCTCCTCTCAGTGCTCTATATTTACTTAATTCGGTGGGAAAAGATCGGCTCAGTTCAAGTAACATATTTGCTTTAAATTTTCGGTATGCATCAATCTTGCCCTTTACTTGTTCGTTTTTAGCTAGTGCCTTTTCTATGCAGTCTTTGGTGTAAAGTTGTGGATTACGACCTTGATCAATGTAACTAAAAAATAAAATTCATACTTATGATTAAACACATAATAGAACAGGAATAAATTATTTAATTAATTAATCAATCAACGTTTAGTGAAAAGCAGATACTGCCATACAATTTTCACTAAATACTATAAATGTTACATGGTAAATGACCTTAAGATTTCCAAGTCACATTAGGATTAAAATAAATAAATTCCGAAACCAACGAACAACATCGAAACATCAAAAAAGTTAAATACAGTAGGTAGTTAGAACAAATGTCTACTACAATAGTTTTATCTACAAAACCTAAAGAGAATTTTTGCACACGACGCGCGTTTTGCTAACTATGTTAGCATCATCAGGAGGTGGTTTAAACTAAACTTATATCTACCTAACTCCATTTTATACTAACTATTTGCTTAATCAAGTGGAATAAAAATATCCAATCTTAGGATCATGTTAGGCACGCTCTATCTATAATTAAACTATTCTTAGATTTAATAATTTTTCATACTTTCACATATGTCTAATATCTTGTCAGATATGCTATACATTAATTTTAAATGTTTGTTATTCTATGATTATTTTCAAAAGCCTGCTCGGCAACACTTGATTTTTCTGTTCTACCATACTTTAAATAAGCTATGTGTTCTTTGAATTGTATGGATCTTCTAGTTTGCCGAACATAATTTTGGTTACAGTCCATAGAAGTGTCTACATGGACTTTTATGGATTTCGTTGCGAAGCTTCGCGCATGCTCAGTTCTTGACACATATCTGCGAAAAGGCTTTCAATTTTCGGTAAATTGTTTTCAGCAAGCCTGGTGGTGCAGTGGTTAAATGCTGTGCTTGTGATACGACGGTCCGGGTTCCATTCCCGAGAGATGCTTTTTTATTTTTTTAAGATGTTGTTTGTTTCTTTTTTTAAACTTGGGTTAGTTTTGTTTGGTTGCGCCCGGAGCGAACGAAGCGAGCGGAGGGCCATGCGTGAAGAGAAATAATAAGAATCATATGATAAACCTGCGCGAAGCTTCGCAACGAAATCCATAAATATCCACGTAGATTCTTGTACAGTTCACGCATCCAATTTCATAGATTCCACTATTTTCCAATACTGCAATTTGTGTTCTTTAAACCACACGATAATTTCTTAACGTTAAACTGAGTTTGGTATACTCATTTTAAACCTACATGCTAAAAACTTTTTGGATCCCTCTAGTATACTGAGGATTATATGGTATCGAAACATATTTTGTATTTTCATCCTGATTAATGAGTGTACGAGATATGAAAACAAGGTGGAAAATGAAGACTGATATTGATTACCTTAAAAAACTTGTTGATGAAACAACAAACAAAAATCAAATTCTAAAAGAAAACAATCGCCTACGTCTCGAAAGGATCCAACACACTGAACCACAAAGAACGCAAAACAACACAGAACCACGAAAATCACTACCAGACCCAGATACTGATTATAAAAAGAAAAACAGTAGACAATAACAAAAGTGAAGTGGTCGCCCAGTCAAGGATTGGGAAAGAGCGAACGCTGTCAAGGTTAAATGGATCACAAGCAAAAGCAGCAGGATCGCAAACAGTATTGCCTGAAGAAGAGATTCAAGTGAACGCATATTCTGCAAAAGTAAGGCCAACTCCAATAATTTCAGAGGATGAGGACGTGAAAGTGAATGGTGAAGACTTCAGTCAGCAAAAGAAAAGAGGTTGGGCAAGAAAGGGTGAACCTGATATGACCAATAAAAAAGATAAATCCATAAATTATACAGAAGGTTGGAGAGAGCAACTCAAATGGAACAAACTACAGATCGAACACTGTAAATGGGGATTTTCAATCCTTAAAGACAACTAATCTAAATAAAAAAAATTGGCTTTTTTATCAAAAGTTAAAATAACTGTCACGGAAGAGACAGTTAAAAACTTTATAACCAAAAATGCGAAGACCCAAACAGAAAATGTCTCTGTAAAGTTGTGTCAATTAAAACAGGACAATCCAAATCAAAATTGCTTCATGGTAGGAGTTGATGTTGAGCTGAAGGAGATCGTATATGACGAGAGCTTTTGGCCGGCAGGTGTTTTGCATTTCAAAGATTTAACTTTTCATTGAGTCGAAATTTTTTAGACGTTAGGACTCAGAGGGACAAAGACAAGGACACTTATAACATGTATTGGCTCACAGCTACCGCAGTAAATCAGAGTCTGAACTTAAGATATCATTGCTATATTAAATGTGTGCAAAGCATTAACAATAAGGTTCTAGACTTGGAGGTATTATTGGAAGAGTTGGGTCCAGATATTTTTTGCACGACAGAACACTAGTTACCAAACACCGATATAGAAACTTTACCTATAGATGGTCATAAGTTGCAGGGTCACAGCTCCAGAGCCACATATCGTGGGGTTGGCAAGGCCATTTTTAATAATAATTTAACATAATTAAGTTCCGAAAACGTTAAGATTGATCTTGAACAACAGGAAAAACATTTTGAATTTACTGTATCTCAATACCAGCTACATAATATAACTATACGTGTAGAATGTCTAGATAGATCACCTTCGGGTAACATTGATTTGTTTTTAACAACATTACTTGATTTTCTTATCAAATTTTTTAGTAGTAGCAAACTGTTGATTGTATGTGGTGATTTCAATATTGATTTTTTAGAGTCTGTATCTGTTGCAAATTGCGTGCGACAGCTGTTCTTGAGTTTTAGTTTGGAATCACAGTTGGTAGATGTTCAGCCCATGAAGGCCAACTGTTCTCTTTTAAAGTTAACGCAGATAAACAAAAACAAGAGCTAGTTAAAAACGTTTCTTCTCAAATAACAATATAAATAAATTTTCAGAATATCTTAGTAATGGAAACTGGGAAGAAGTTTGGAGTGTGAGAAATGATGTAGAGCAGGCATACAAGGCTCTTTCCAACATTTTCCATTATTATTTTGATTCAGTCTTTCCTATAAGTGCTGCTAGATTGGAAAGCAAAAGTGTGAGTTGGGTAAATGCAGAAATCAAAAATTATTCAATTTATATTAAAGACTTAAATGTATGGTACAAAAAACAGATTCATATAAAACAGAAAAAAAAAAGCATTATAAAAAATACCTAACAAACTATAAAAAATCCGCCTGGGCTCTACTAAATTGTCATACTAATAAATATACGCCAATAGTGGTATCGCATTGAAGACTGGCTCAAATCTTGTCATAACTGACCCCAATGAAATTGTTTCGGCCTTCTGTGACAAATTTCAATTGGCAACTACCTCAAATATAAATTCCATATCTCAGAATAGCGAGCCATGTGCAAATACTATTTTTCTTCCTCCGGTCAGCCGTCAGGAAGTGTTCATAATAATGAAACTGCCCAATTAATATCCATCAAGAATGGATGAGGTACCTGTTTATATTATGAAACCTGTTGCACAATCCTTGAGACAACCCCTTGTTAAGCTTATTAACTTATCTCTTGAATCAGGCATATTTCCAGCTACATTGAAAGGGCTAAGGTGATTCCTGTATTTAAAAAAGGTGATCGTCAAAACATCAAAAATTACAAACCGGTTTCACTTCTTCCATCAGTGTCAAAGATTTATGAGAGAGCAATATATAACCGACTCATGAGTTTTATCACACAAAATAATATTCTAGTAGAACATCAATATGGTTTCAGACTGTAAAAGTCAACTGAACTGGCAATTTATAACGCAACTAATTTTATACTCAGTAAATTGGGCAGGGGAGCGAAGGTAGGAGGATTGTATTTCGATCTTTCAAGGGCCTTTGACACCATAAATCAGCGGATGAGGTTGTGGTGTCGGGATTGTGACTTAAGACTCAACATGGATAAGACTGGCCTTTTGATGTTTTCTAAACTGAATACCTCAATGGAGTCATTATATGTTAGGTTTGAGAAAAATCGATCCCAGTCGCAGATAGCATGAAATTTTTGGGTATTTGTGTGGATCCGTGGCTCGATTGGGAAAAGCAGATAAATGCTGTAGAAACACGTTTGAATCGCTTTTGCGGTCTGTTGAGGCGGCTTAGGGATCAGTTGTTTCTGAGCACTATAAGGATGTTTTACCTCTCCAATATACAGTCAGTATTAAGCTATGGCATTCTGTTCTGGGGATCTGGGAAAAGTGCCAGCAATGTTCTCAGGGCACAGAAGCGAATATTACGCTACACCCTACTGTATCATGTAAGCCATAATTTAAACAGTTTGACATTCTGACAGTGCCATCGTTATATTTTCTTTCAATTGTTGTCTTTGTAAAAAAGAATCCCTCTTTATTTGCTACCATTCTCAGACTTACGCCCAAACCATGACAACACAAACAAGAAATGCAAACACCTTGAGCATACCAATGATGCACAGGTCTACTTTCTTTGAGAGAGGGCCGTTGTATCGAGCTATTAAGGCTTTCAATATGCTTCCTGGCGAGTTGCAAAGGATCCAAAGCATTCCCTTATTTAAAATACTTACCAAAAATTACTTAAAACAGAAAACATTTTATTCATTCAGATGTGATTTATAGCACCGCATGTATTTGAATACTTACATCTACATTTGCTATTGCTTTTATTTCTAAGTGCATCATTAATCATTATTTATTGTTCTACACTATGGTACAATTTTCTGTGTTATATTTATATTTTAGATGTCTTTTGTGTTATATTTATATTATATTATATATATTTATATTATGTTTATTTATTTTGTATAGTTTATTTTGAGTAATGTAAGGTTAACATATGTAGGGTACTTAAAGATGTCCATTTGATGACGTTGCTTTGTCATTTTCTTTGATGTTGTTGGCAATAAATGGATCTTATTATTTATTATTATTATAAGTGGATCACGGTATCTTTCTAAACGCATGCGTATTATTTCGGACTGAAACGGTTAAGACATTTGAACAAATAAAACACTGTAAATGACACTGATGGAGCATTTAAATATATATGATACTTGAAAGTGAGAAATCATTGATGAAAGTTGTAAGTGTTAACGCATTTTTAGACCTAGAGATATTATTTCAAACGGTACTAAAGAATTTTAAATATATCCGTTCACTAATTAACTCGCAACATTGCAAACGTCTCTCAAAGTATTCATTTAATTCGTGGAGAAGATTCATTTTGTACGAATGGAATTTATGGGCTTTTAAAATTCTTTGAATGCTCGCACGCCTAATGCCAAAAACTGTAGATAATTGCCTGGTACTTCACGTTGGATCGATTTTGAAGTGGCCCAAAACAGCAATTTCCACTGCTTCGTCTCCACTGTTTCATTTGGGAGTTTCTTTTTTTTATTTGCCACCGATCCTGTTAACATGCTTCTTCGTACTTCTGCCATTAAAAAACTGTGCTGTAATGTTAGCGCACCTACCGACTTCATAATACATTTTAATTACCGATACTCATTTCCGTAGTTTAAGAAACCACTGTGATCAAAATAATAAGCCGAGATATTACCGGTTAAAATACTGTGAGATACTAAAAATGTTACCGACCAATACCGACATTTCTTGCCATTCCGGAGTTCCGCAAGAATCCATTTTATCCCCATTAATTTTTATCATTTATAATATAAAATTTATAACCTGTTATCTGTTAATAATGACACACATATATTTACACTCCTTCAGTAAACCTGTGTCACCTGCATAATTGTTTTTGGTAAGACTTGTCCGTTACAGAACACAGATCGTTGACAAATTTCGTGATATTCCAAACTCCAACTTTATTTGAAAAAATGGCTGATGCTGACAATGTGACATAAAGTTCGTTGACAAACATAACGATATTGATTCTACCCTGAGCAATTCTAACATTAATTGTAATCGATTGTACCACCGTGCGCAAAATACTCACATTGCGCGCGTAAAGTAAATGTGATATATTTTTTGACATTTAGTGCAGTACGTAAAATAATTTATTTTATGCACTAGTCCGTAAAGTAATTTAATATTTTTTTTTTCATATATTTTTCGATAGTAGAATTTTTTTTCTACTACCGTGCGTAAAATACTAACTTTACGCACTCTCTACACTTCGTAAAATATATCTTTTTTATGCAGTGCGTAAAATAAATTACTTTACACACTAGTGCTTAAAGTAATTTTTTACGTACGCACTATTGCATAAAGTAATTTAATAATATTTTCTTTTTTGTCATATTTTTCGGTAGTAGAAAAAATTTTGTATGCTACGCATGTGTAAAGTACCCTTTTATTATTTCCGTTCATAAAAAAGGGTCACTTTACACACTTGTTGCATAAAACTATTGTATGGTACTCATGAGTAAAGTATCATTTTTTAATCATGGGATTGCCGCATTCGCCTACGACTCATTCGACAATATTCCCATTCATAAAAAAGGGTCACTTTGCACAGTTGCTGCATAAATAACTAATGTCTACTTCGGAGGAAACGCACATTCTCGGTCTCGATAATTGCTGTCAAGCAAATTTCACCATCGGCCGAAGATGTGAAGCTTTTCCTCCTAAGTACACAGTATACCATATTAGTAGTTAGTACCGTCAGATAGCTCTTGAAAAGTTAAGATAGGAATGTGAAATTTATTTTACTCCATCTCTAATAATTTTCTTTCTACCAAGGTGAAAAGTAGCCAAAGTACCGATTTTCAACTGTTTATAGCTGTGAAACTACTAACTTTAGAGGTATAACATCATACATAAAATATGCTTAGAATTTCACAAGGAATCGAAAAATAAATTCATATATAGGGTGTTCCATTGAAAAAAAATTAACTTTTTGTTTTTCCCTGTCTACTGATCATTTTTCCAATATTTTTTATACGCAGAAAAAAGTATTTTTCAGTATCTACATAACCATACTTTTATTTTTTTTTTGGGACACTTAAAATAAAAAAGTTATAGGGGGCGACATTATAGGAGATCACCCTGTACCTGCTCCCTGCTGATAATTATGAACATTCTAATAAAAATGCCACTAGCAGGCCGTAATATAATACAATTGTTAATTATCAGTAA
Organism: Pissodes strobi; assembly: GCA_016904865.1. Taxonomy (NCBI): domain Eukaryota; kingdom Metazoa; phylum Arthropoda; class Insecta; order Coleoptera; family Curculionidae; genus Pissodes; species Pissodes strobi. The sequence goes on from JAEQML010077071.1 coordinate 7,319, forward strand.
AAAGCAACAAATATAGTCTAAACATGTACTTACTCAAAAACTTCAAGGGGTACATGGACATCTTGTACTTGAGATTTTAATTTATCTACTTCCTGTAATCCATGGACCATCGCTTGCCTGAAATGAATGAATGAATAGTTTTGTATTAAGTTTATACTAGATAAAGAACAATTGTTGTAATTGTTTAGTACTCAGCCGCGAGGTAAACAATTTACATTGTTAGGCGTATTTTTAAATACGTAAAACTATACCGGGTGTTGCACCAAAAAACCGTCCATAGGAAATCCCATGCAAATTTTAATACCTCCTAATATTATCTCCCCTATTCATTTTAGAGCAAACTTGTATTAGCCTTTTTTGAAGGTCCTTGTATGGTAGACTCCCATGTAAAATATGAATAATTTTCATTTAGCGAATTAAGATGTATTTTGAAAAATGTTTCCTAAAATTTGTGGTACAAAAATGCGATCCTGATAATTTTCTCAATTAAACCCCAGTAGATGTCGAATTATAATAACTGACAAACGATTTCATATTTTATAGTAACTATTTGCCTTTATTTATTAAAAATGTTCTACACAATAGCAAAAAAAGGAACTTTAATCATCCTAAACAATAAAAACAAAGAAATAGCGACAATAATTAAATACAATTTGCTTATTCTACTGAATCAGGTGTTCAAATAATCCCCCATTTACTACTAAACAGTACCCTAGACGGTCATAAAATTCCATTCTTGAGTTGCTAAGCTGTTGAGGGGAAATTTGTGCACAAACCGCAGAAATTATATTTTTAATTGTTCCAAGTCTTGGTAACGGGTTTCTTTGTAAATGCGACTTGTCAGGTGTCCCCACAAGAAGAAGTCGTTCATAGAAAGATCGGGCGATCTGGCTGGCCAACCAATGGTGTGATTTGGTCCGATTACGTGCCCATTGAAGGCGTTCTGCAGGTATTCACGAACTGCTAGTGTATTGTGTGCAGGACAACCATCCATCTGAAACCAGGTCACTGCATTTTCCGGACCAACTTCTGCCAGTGCTGGCCCAATGTAATTTTGTAGTCATTCGAGAAAAGATTCCCCAGTCAAGTTTCCTTCCAAAAAAAAATGGTCCAATAATATGATGTCCCAGAATACCCGCCCACAAATTAATCTTTTGGGGATATTGTGTCATTGTTTCAACAAAGCGGTGTTGATTGGTTTTGCTCCAATACCTGAGGTTTTGAGAATTAGGTTCATTGTTCAGCGTAAACGTATACTCATCCGTGAAACAGATATTGCGCAAAAAATTTGGTCATTATTGGCTGTTTGCATTACATTAAAACAAAATTCAGCTCTTCGAAACTCATCTCCGTCTCGTAATTCATGATGTTTTTGATACTTGTAGGGGTTATATTTATATTTTCTCAGTTTACGCCACACAGACATCTGGTGCTAAGGCCACTATTCTCCTCGACATGAAGAAGGATTTCCAAATCCCCGTTATTTTCCTGCTCTTCGGCTCCGGCAATCAGTCTCGAGCAGTTGCAATTATGAATTATACAGTGCCTTTCTCGAAACGTTGAACAACACTACGCACTGTTGACTTGCTGAGTACAGGTCTATCAGGATAATTCACGGCAAACATATCGGCTATGGCCCGAAAACTGTTACCGGAATAGTACCATTTAATCATGGTTACTTTTTCTCATAGAGGAATATAAAAATAAAGAGAGTGTTTTATTCTTATGGGAAAATTGGCATTGAGTTTTGACGCACTGCGCAATACCAGCCGCACATGGAGGCGCTAGCATCAGTGGAACTAAAAGCACAGCTTACTATAAATTATCTAGTAAGCTGTGCTAAAAGTATGCTGTCGAGAATTCACAAATGGCGGTTTGACGGTTGTTGATTAAAGAAAGCCGGTTTAATCAATCTATTATTTTAATTTAAAATTGTTCTGGAGCGATGGTGGATGGAGGTATTGGTGGGGCGAGTAGCAGCCGTTGGTAAGCAGCTATTTTCTGTTGTGAATTTTGTTCTTGAAATATTTAAAAACTGTTAAATTTAATTTTTGGTTCTATTCGAGTTAATTAGTTTTTGAATATTAGAAATATATTGTGATACGTCAACACTATTTACCTATTTTGTTCTGTTAAGAGATTTTTTTATGTTATTTTGATTGCATTTACTACCGCATGTTTTTTAATAAACTTTGTAACAAAATGCAAAATGTGTATATTTTCTTTCTTACACCCTAAACTATTCTTTGGTCCAAACAACGCCTAAAGTTTAATGTATACTCGCATTTCATTCAACCAGGCGCATTATGGATTTATCTGCGATAAACTAATGTATTTACAGGGTTCTCTCTTTGCTTTAATCTCTATTAAGAAAAACGCTGTAATCGTTTGTTGCAGATAAATTCATAAACCGTCTAGTTATATGGAATACGACTAAAATAAAAATAATATTTGAATAGCCCGCCGCCTTTCTTCTGTCGATAAAACAGGAACATGTTTTGTCAACATAGATTATTAGCATTAGTTCAGTAAGCCGCCCTTAGTGTCGCGTAAGTAAACATCATACGTCATTATTGTCATTAAACGGTGTGCCAATATTTTACAAGGGAATGGATACTATCTTTACTTTTATATTCCTCTATGCTTTTTCTTCTGTTGTGTAGAGCATTTTTAACAAATAAAGACAATTACCTAGTTACTATAAAATATGAAATCGGTTGTCAGTTATTATAATTTGACATCTGCTGGTGGTTTAATTCAGAAAATTATCAGGATCGCATTTTTGTACCACAAATTTTAGGAAACATTTTTCAAAATACCTCTTAATTCGCTAAATGAAAATTATTCATATTTTACATGAGAGTCTACCATACAAGGACCTTCAAAAAAGTCTAATACAAGTTTGCTCTAAAATGAATAGGGGATATAATATTAGGAGGTATTAAAATTTGCATGGGATTTCCTATGGACGGTTTTTCGATGCATATATCCGATGTATATATTTCGGAGTTAAACACCTGTTGCTTTTGCCGTTTGTGTACAGCCAACAACATTGAGTGGGTATTGGTACAGCACAGTTTACAAAATTTTGTTCGTGTTTTCGGTTTTACAAAGGACGTAAGTTTACAACAAAAATGCCTAAAAGCTATACCCCACAAACAAAAACAAACAAGTATGTTCCTGAAGGTAGTACAAAGTACAATAAAAAGTACAAACACTGGTAAGTTTTTACAATAGATTTACTAAAATCACGGCTAAAAAAGACTGTATACCGTCCCGTTATTTATCAAAAAATGTCAAAAAACGGCCAAGTAAAGACGAAGAAAGCATTGATAATTTTGGGGAGTCTATTGCAAATTTTCTACATTTAAACTATAAAAGATTGGAAATTTCAAACAGGCCCTTTTGAAGATAGATTTGGTACATACAGGCAAATGGCAGGGGGCCATTATCAATTTCTGTGCGACAGTTATAAGAGACAGAATTCAATCTATATTAACACTTCAGTCTCGCAGTTTTGGCCCTATTAATGTTAATAAGTTCTATGAGCTATCTGATAATGGCCGAGATGAAAATTGCTCTCAACAAAACTTTTCCCAAATTAACAGTTTACTGTCTCAAATTTTAATACTTAGTTCTAACTTAAAGTTTTCATAAATTTGCTTTCCCACTTTGCCACGTTGATTACCAAACAATATTATATTGTATGTATGTAATATAAACAAACTATCCAGAGCCAAGCTTCAGGCATCCAGGCTAATCTACGCAAAAAACCGCGTGCGTGATTTGCCGAGAAATTGGATCTTCTAAAATTTTGGTTGGATATTTTACACTGAACTAATGATGTAAATAAAGCTCGTCAACAAGAAAATATTAATATAAGTGCCACATCCAAACTTTTTAGCTTCATTGACCCAGTACTTTCAAGATCTAAGAAACGAGTTTGACCAATATGAAACCAAAGGAACATCATTAACAGGCAAAGATAAATACACAGAACGGAGAAGAACTAAAAAAAGAGGCATTTAGGGGAACCAGATACCGAAGTTATTTTCAGTCCTAGAGAGACAGTGAGGTCACAAATTTACCTTCCCATCCTTGACAACCTTTATGAAAAATGAATCATAGATCCGAAGTGCACAAAACATGTTGAGATCTGTTCGAATTTCTGTGTAATTTAAAAAAGTTGGGTAAAGAAGCTATTGTACCAAATGCACAAAACTTAAAATGTATTTATACGGACGACTTAGACGAATATTTTTTACTTCAAGAAGTTTTTAAATGAATTACCTAAGGACGAAATTGAAGTTGACTCCCAAAGATTTAGTAAAATTGTTGCAGCATACAAATAAATATGTATTTCATCGTTTAGTTTTTCTTTCTATAATGCTAACCAATGCTAGTGGGAGGCGTTCATTTTTCACCCTGAAACGGATGAAAACCTATCTTCGCAATTTTATTCAAATGCGCAAGAAACACTATATTCTCTAGCCATATCATCAATAAATTCAGATACATATTTTAGAAACCATAGACACTAACCAGATCTAACTTTTTCAAATTTAAAAGCAAAACAAAACAAAACTCTACTTTTGCATTTTTATACCATGGGTTATATTTTTTTATCATGTGCGTAAAGATTTTAATGTATTACTGAACAAGTCAATATTTTGCAATATTGGGATTAGCAGTTTTATTTTTCGTTAGTAGTCTGCTCTTGTCATTAGTTTTGCCGTTTTTTTGACTCTTTCATTATTTATCAGTATGTTTTGAAGTTAAAAAAATATATAACAAATAATTTTAGATTTTGGATATTTTAAAGCAATATTCAGGTAGGTATATAAAAACAATAATTTTATGTCATAAACTACTAATACATGGAGGTAGGGGCGCCGGTTACAATAAATAAATAATAAATAATATCATATAAAGCCGGTAAAGGCAGATCGATCTGCATTCATGCATTTTTAACTATGCAATTTTACTCTGAACAGCTGATTTCAAGAGTTTTTAATGCACAGGCTTCAGAATATATCCACACTAGGCAAGCATGCATGAATTTTTGTCGCTTTTGGTTATTATTATTTTTTGGAAAATTTGGTCACAACCCTCAAACAATTCCTTCTTTTTTTATAGGGTTTATCATTCCAGGCCGGTTCGACAATATAGCACGTAAATCCCAATAGTGTCAATGTTGTTTACATTTTTGGACTTCAGGCAATGGTATGAGACTTTTTGAGGAAATGAGGAATGTGATGTGATATCGTAGCTCAGGCGGTAGGGCTCTCGCTTAGAATGCCAAGGCTACTGGTTCGATCCCGGTCCCATGCAAGACCTTTTATTTATTATTTTTGGAATAGTTAGTTTTTTGGTTAGCCTTGGCTTAGTTCTAGTTGGTTTCATCCCGCAGCGAGCTGAGGGCATTGCCCCAGATTAACCTACACCAGATACGAATGTACGCGGCGGCAATAGCGTACAACTCCCCCTACTTTCTTCCCAGATCGAGCGGAAGGAATAGTACGGGCGATTCTGTTCGATCGCATTTCAGTAGAACTCGCGATGCTGAATTTTTAGTCTGGGCGCTTCGATTACGAATGATCATCGAACACGTGAATTTGTAAAATTTAACCGCTTATTTATTATGACGGGATATAAGTGTATTTGCAGATGTACATCTGAAAATAGAGATACATTTTTTTTTCTTTGGCTACAGATTCCACAAGGTATGTAAAACAATAAA
>MU196365.1:0-10210 GCA_016904865.1 Pissodes strobi
ATTTAAAAAAGTGTAACTTTCTTTGACCATCCTGTATATAAAAAAGTGACGATTAAAACAATACACAAAAAAATAAAGATCATTTTATTAGGAATAACTTTTGTAGTTAAATTATTTTTCCAACCCCCGTAGTTTTCGAGATAAGGTATAGGCCCCTCTTAAACGGGCCACCCTGTACAGTAGAGAATGTTACAACTGGATGGTGAATAATCCAGGCGAAGTTATTAGGCAAATGCGAGTGTCTGAATTATTTATTATTGCCTAAAGATGTGTCAATATTCAGAAAGCCGAAAATTCTTCCAGGGATTCAGGAAGGTATCCCTATAATCCTGATCAATTTGAAGATATTGATTTTCCCCATCTCTTATGACAGATGTACAAGATGGCCCGTTTATTATGGGATGACATTATCTCAGAATCTACAGGGTGTATCAAAAAAGTTCAATACAAAAGTTGTTTGGATTTACTTAGGCTTTTAAAATATTATATTTTTATGTATACAGAGTGTTCGTATTTTCGTGGACAAGTATATCAACTTCCTTATTTTAAATAGAGTACCCTGCATATTAAGACATTTTTGAATTCCTCGGAAAATTGTAGATATATTTTATATATAATATTTTATAACTAAGTATAATCGTTTTTGACATACCTTGAATTGTATGTCAAAAATGACGTTTGCAGGTCTAGATATAACCCGAGAATAGCAACCGCAGAGAAGCGACAACATAAATCACGCCCAAAAATTTGGAGTGGGAGCTAAACCGGCCAACTGTCATCTCCACGTGCTTGTCAGTTTGTTTAGTCCAAGATTTGTTTAGTATGGTCGTCAACGACAAAATTTTTGCGTGAACGCCAGTTTCCTTTGGTTTGTTTGTGTGTTAATTATTATTGAAGTAACTTCTTCAGCGAGGGCAAAGCCAGAAAAAATGAAACGCTTATCAAAGTGAAACACCGCTTTAATTAAACATGTGCCAGTATACCTAGAGGACTGAAATTTTCAGTACATGTAGCCGGGTTAAAATGAGGATCCTGGATCAAACTGGACCCCGTACCAAAAAAATAATAATAAAAAAAAACGTAAAAGATTGTTCGGAAAGTTAATAAAAGTATTATAAAACTGAATAAGAAAAAAAAATAATCAAAGAAAAGGAAAAAACAGTTCGGACAGTTAATAAAAGTATTATAAAACGAACTAAAAAAAACGAGAAACGCGGTTTTCGGCGAAAGAAAGTTGAAAAAAAAAACAAAAAAAAATAAAAAAAGGGTCGAAACCAGGGGCAAAAGTGTTGAGAAAAAGCTTAAAAGAAGATCATTCAATTCCCAATATCTCTGTGATTCCCTTCAGTTGTCTGCTTATAAAGGTGAGACATAATTTTTTGTTAAATATTTTTTTCTACTCTTATAGTTGTGTTTTACATGAAATGAAAAGAGTTAAGTCTATTCATGACTTTGATTGGAAAAAAATTTAAACCAAAAGGGTTTAAATTTGTTTGCAACACGCTCGTACCTAAACTGGCTATTATCTCTGGAAAAACTGCAACATTATGCAACTATGTAACTCATTTCTATCTTAAGTAAATTTTGAAGTTACTTGGCAAGTATACTAATAACAAAAGAACAAAACATTCACTAGTGGCCTAACGTTTAAGAAAAAATCGAGAAGAAAAAGAAAAATTAAAAGTTTATGTAATTAACTAAAATTTCATATTTAGATTACATTTTTAATTTGGAAGAACTTTTCCTAATAAGATTTTGCTGTATCTTTGTAAGTTATGGTACTTTACTCTGGACGCGATTTCGGAAAAATGACATTTGCGCCCGCACTAAACGCAGTACGTAAATTTTGAAATACCCATTTATTGTTTTAGGGTAAGCACTAACTTTTATCAAGAATAAAATTTTCGAGAAATTAATAAAAGAAGTTTCACATATGTTGCATACTTTTTTGGACACACTGTATATTCAACTGTAGGGGTGTGCTAGCTCTCAAAATAGTTGTGCTACCCTATGCTAGGTCTAAGCTTGTTGTGCTAGCAATTTGAAGCAAAAATATTAAGTGAATGGGGTAAGGGGGCAGCGGGCTTTCCCCCCCCCCCCCCCTTCAATACACCCTACCACCTTTTTGTACTAGCTTCGGCGGGGTGTGTGCTAGGTTATGCTAGGTACTAAGCACACTCCTATAATAATTATCTATACCAACCCTCAAAAGAACCCAAACGTTAACTTAGCCCCCTCCCGCATTTGTGGTCTATTATTTTCAAAAATGTAGCTGTGCTAGCATTTTTTTTAGTTGTGCTAGACTGTGCTAGCTCCAAAAAAACTGTGCTAGCCAGCATTGCAATAAAAAAGGTGCGGGGGTCTAGCGTTAACCTAGCCCCCCACATAAATTAGAGGATATCCTTATCACTATGAGTGTGCTAGCTCTAAAACAAAGTGTGCTAGGTTGTGCTAGATCTCAAGGTCCTGTGCTAGCGTTTTGAAGAAAATAATCGATGCAGGGGGGGGGGGGGTTTAGGTTAAACGGACCTGCTATCCGCATCCCCGTAAATCAATTGATTCTAAATTTAAATACTTGATATCTGAAATCTTAGAAATAATTTGCCAAAGTCAAATTTCTAGTAGGGCAAAAAAAAATCTTTCCTGATTTAAGGCAATGTTGCAAAAAAGTGGTGCGCTGTGTCACGAAAAAAAGACATATTTTTGACGGTAAATGCAAAGTGGTTAGATGTAACCATTTAGTTTTCAAAAGTGATAAAGGATACGCAAAGGTCCATTGATTTAACTTCTAAAGGCCCTACCCAAAGATTTCTTTCAAAGAGAGCAGTGCGCGGACAAAAAGATTGCTCACGCAACACAAATGTGTTTTCGATTAGAAGGTCATAGTAAAGCCGCAAGAGTATTGAAAGCTATTACCAATGCCCCAACTAAAGCGGAAGAATACTGCAAGGCAATGGAGGACAAAAAAAGTCCTATCCCAAATTAAGTTCTGGTGAAGCTCTTTCTCTAATAATAGAAGCTAAACATAGCAAGAGTCAATATAAATTAATAAAACTGCAAGTTAAGGAAAAAAATTGTTTTGTATATCCAGCCTATGATAAGATTTTCGAATAAAAAAAATGCTATCCGGAAGGAGTTATAGTTCATTCAGAGACGGAAGCTTAAGTTAATTTGGAATTAGTGATGAGCAAATGCAAGACCAAGACCGGGTTAGTCTTGGTCTTGGTCTTGCAGTCTAATAAGTGATCTTGGTCTTGGTTTTGCAGGCTCCAGGCTTGGTCTTGGTCTTGCTGCAAGACTCCTGCAAGTCTTGCACTTGCGCTGGAGGCAATTTTTACGAAGAAAATTAAAAACAAAGTTTTTAAAGTTCTTTAAAGTAAATAAAGGTTTAAAGAAAGGAACAGTATTTGTCAGTATGAAAATTTTGGTTTTTCAATATTAAGTACTACGGCCTCAAATTTTGGCTAGTAAGTCAGGTAATTTTTTAAGTAAAAATACTCACAAAAACATTTTGAGTTAACGAATCATTTGTTTAAGTTTGTCGTGTAATATTGAAACATCCTGTGTATTTACAGTTATAAATTGCGGTGTTAACACAAGAACTATTTTATTTAAACCTGCAATTCATGTTTAATACATGGTTGCCCATAATTGACTTGAAATGTAAATATTTATCTCTCTTGATAATCTAATGCAGTTATTCTGATATATTTTTTTCTAGAATATTTTCCCATAATAAAATTTCATAAGTTTGAAGAAATATATATCAGTCACTGGATTTTACGTCCTTCTATAAAAATCGGTTCTTAGCAGGCCCGTTAGCTGGGCTTTGAAATAAACCAACATTATTATTGCTCAATGAAAAACTGCACATTTAGAGGTGTTATTGGTTTTATGCATTTATCAGCAAATGCCAAATTCGTTAACAATTTTCTTTACTTGCGGGCGGTAAAGTGTACTTTTTTTTCACTCATTATAGAATTGGGAACTTGAAAACTATATAAGTGCTAGAAAATAGGTTTAATGGAAAAGTTGTCTGCTATTTAATTTCTAGATATATTTTCAACAAAAAATTAGTAAAGATGATGACCAAAATGTATAATTTAGGTGCTGTTAGTAGGATTATTAGGTATCATGAAAACAAATTATTATTTCTTGCCAACGCCAACGTTTCGAATTATATTACCTCCTCATCGGGGCTCTGTTAAGAGGAGAAAGCTACTTTTAGAATATTTAGTTAATTTTTACAATTTGATAAAAAAACAAGCCTTATGCCTAAAAATAAAACCTTTCTTAAGTACTACCTTTGTTTAATAAAATACAAATAAATAAATAAAAAAACAACACACAAAAAAACGGGTTAACGAAATGAAATAACCGAAAGGGTTTCTAATGATAAAATATGTTAAAAGAAAAACATAAATTCATGAAACGTATACTTAACAGTCATATCTTATAACAGGATTAAAATAGATAATATTGCGGATTACGATGAACATACAAAGAACAATTAAAAAACAACAACCAAATTTCACAGCGTATACGCTTTCGCTAACCATGTTAGCATCATCAGGAGATGATTAAAACGAGTTTTAATCATCTCCTGATGATGCTAACATGGTTAGCGAAACGCGCGTCGAGTGCAAAAAAAATTCTGTTTCGGTATTGTGGATAAAGCTCAGTTTTAGTGCATGTTACCGAAGGTTCCAAACCCCAACATAGTAGATTTATGTAATTATGAGTATATTTTTCTTTAAAAATTTGACTGTCCTTTTTAAATTAATACATTGTTATTCATTTACATACAATACGGCGTGGCAAATAGTGAATACTGTCTAACTTTCCCTGCATGTATCTCACAAACAAAAATTATTTTTGACAAACGTTTATAGAAAGTTTTCTCTCCATATTTCGATCCAACAATTTCGATCCCAGAATTAGGGGCAATATGTCAACAAACAAAAATTGCGAAAAAAAAACCAAGACCGCAAGAGTCTCGCATGCTAGGTCTTGGTCTTGCGTAAGTCTTGCATAAGTCTTGCACTGCTCGGTCTTGCATAAGTCTTGCACTGCTCGGTCTTGGTCTTGGTCTTACAGACTTGGAGCTGGTCTGGGTCTTGGTCTTGGTCTTGCTTTTTCTGCAAGACCAAGACCAAGACCAGTCTCGCTCATCACTACTTCTGGGCAATCCGAATACAAACAAAGCTTCCAAAACTTAAATAGTTGATAGTTATGATGCTAGTATATTTCTTACGTCTTTAGTACCTACCCATAAGATTTGTCTATAGCAAAGCAAGTACTTCTTTAAATATTATCTGGCAAAACACCAGAACTTCATCGCCACGATATTGTCGACCAAGTAAGTTGCAATTCATTCATGAGACAACGGGACATATTTAACAAGAAATACATTACTTTTATTCTCAAATTTCCAAACTTATTCTTTTCAAATGCAATTGGAATAAAAAAAATTTAACTATAAGTTTCGAGTTGCACTTCCCCAAGTAATAAAAGAAGCTTTAATATGGTTTTCAAGACATTGTTACAGCCAAATGAATAAGACTCACTTAAAACCTTCTGCTCTAGACAACCTCTTGAAGGCAAGATAAAGGCTCTCTTACAGCCAATGAGGGGCTCAAGACCAAATCTTAAAGCTCGTTTAAAACCAACTTGCATTGAAATCGATTCTCTTATCATTGCCTTCAAGGCAATCATAAAACTTTTAGCAAGTGTCATTTAAAACCATAGGATTTATAGTGATCTAAGATTAGGATGAGTTTAAGAACTCTGAGATTTATAACATCTTTAGATCAAATTATCATAACCTGTAAACCAGTTACCTACATCAAACAAATGTCCATCATGTGATGTCGTCTAGTCGGTGATGCATTCCAACTCCTAAGAATAAACATGGAGGAAATGCAATACCAAAATCTGGTAAATTCGCCGAAATGGGAGACAAAAATTATAACGCAGTCGACTTTTTCGATGAAATGTGGAAAGATACCTTCTAAAAATTAAAGCGCCTTAAATTTACTGCTTTTTTAAATAATTAAATTATTATTGACTATTTCTAAACAAGGTTTAATTATTATAAACAAACTTAAAAATGTTTGCTTGTGATGTTATATTGTATTACTGTTAAAATCTTCGTATTTTTTAAGGTAGGAACTGCGAAATTTTGATAAAATTGTTGAATAATATTACCTCCCTAAAATATTTCCAATATGGAGGCTTGTGCTGTTTGTAAAAATATGGGTTCTTATCATTTAAAACCTCAAGGTTTCTTAGAAAGAAGGCATAAGTCCTATTAGTTTTGTCATAACCTTTTATTTACTGTAATTAATCTGTTTACTCCTAACTGTTCCTTAGAGTAATGCTTCTTAGTCTTGACCAAGGTTGCTCGGCCTGCTCATAAAACTACTTGGCCTTATCACGGTGTCGCATAAGTCTTCAGCGCTGCGATCAAGTTTTTCGCGCCCATTTAGATCACTATAACCTCAAATTTTGTCCAATTTTATGTTGATCTACAGTTTCATTTATTATCTTTAAAGATTGCAACTTTACTTTTTTTTTAAATTACCATTTCTTGTAGCTTGTAAGTATTTATGTGAAATATTTTCCATTTTTAAGGAAATAATATTGAAAACCGCTACTGAATCACGACAGATAGTCAGAATGACAAGATGGCCGCTTTAAAAGAGCTCTAGGCGGTAGGAAGTAATGGTTTAAGAAAGCAATAGAAAAGTCCAATAGGATTTTGTAAAGATTATATGGCCTTAATAAAGCAATATATTTTCCCAGTAATCCTAATACAGTCTTTTAAGTAGTCAATCTAAGACTTCTTATATAAAACTGCACGTCTTATGAAGTGCTTAAAGAATATGTTTTAAATCCAACTTAAAGCTATGTAGTCTTAAGACAGATTATTTTAAAACTAAACATACTTTAAACCCTCCAGAAGATCAACAAGGTTTAAGATTGATAACACAAAAGCCTTGTTAAAGCTAACACAAAAGTAACCGGTCTCAAGTCCATGGACACTTCATATTATTGCTGCCAAGGCTGTTTTAAAACTTATTTTTAAGAATAAATGGACTTTAAGATCACTGTTAGTATGTTTGAAGGTGTTCATAAAACCCCAGTACTTCTTCCGACCATTTTAAAGCTGATATAAATCTAACTAGCATTTAAATTGTTACTTGGGTTCACCATGATCGACGGCAAAGTCTGCAATGCAATAACAAATAACACATTCACCCAGAAATGTTATATTTGTGGAGCTACGTCAAAGCAATTTAACAATATTGAATCTGTTGTCCTCAGACCAATAATTGACAATAATCTTACATTGAGAATGTCATGTCTTTGTTACATTTAACTATAAGATGGATCTTGCCAAGTGGCAAGCTCGTAATGCTGAAGTTAAAAGTATCGGAATCAAAAAAACGTATCCAGGAGCTATTGCGTTCTCGTTTGGGGCTTATAGTGGACAAACCTAAGCCAGGTTTTGGAAGTTCGAATGACGGGAACACGGCTCACAGATTTTTTGAGAACGCAGAAACAGTTTCAGAAATAACGAGAATTGATCTCAATTTAATTCGTAGTTTCCATGTTAAGCTGCAAAGTTTGTCGTCGGGATTCGAAATAAACATTGTAAAATTCAGGCAATATTGTTTAGAAACTGCAAACCTATATGTATCTTTGTATTCTTGGTATTCCATGCCTACCACCACCCATAAAATTTTAATACACGGTGCTGAGATTGTAGATCATTTTCTTCTTCCAATTGGGCAATTATCCGAGGAAGCACAGGAGGCGCGCGACAAAGATATAAAAAAAAAATAGAGAGGATTTTTCTAGGAAGACTCCCAGGCAAGATAATCTACGGGATATCATAAATCGCCTTCTTGTTTCCTTGAATCCTTGCATAACAAGTTTAAGAAAAATATCACAAAAGAAAATCAAGAAGCTTTTTCCTGAAACAATAAGTTGGCTAGAACCCCCGAAAATTAATTCTAGTTCTATTGAAAAGCGCATTTTTGACTATTCAGACAGTTCCGATGATGAATAAAATTGTTAATCTCTTTTAATTTGATTTAATTTGATGTTTTGTGTGTTTCTAATTTGTTGCAACTTAACTGATCGAGTTTAGTTTCTCTTATAATATAAAAAAACAAACATACCAAAATCTTATACCGAAAAGCTTATCAAAATCCATTCACTCGTCTTTGAATTAAATTTTAAAATTTAAAACATGCTAAAAATGGGGTGCTCAGTCGTCTTAATACATATTTTTACTTACTTTATTTTAATCAAGAAATGAAGTACACCCTGCATAATAATATTTGAATAATATTTTACTCTTTAATATAACCTGCTTTTGTTTAAACGTTTCACTTCTTTCTATTTTGTCTAATTTACAGGTTTCTATATCTTGACTGAAAATAGAAAACACTAATTTTAAAAGAAATAATATAGAAAGCGACAAAAAGTTTTAAAGGTAGTACGCCCTAAGGTTTTAGTACCAAATTGATTAAGTAACATTAAGATCACATATTTTTGACGCTCAAAAATATTTTCTTGTTGCAAATATTTTTTTACCACTTTTTGTCAAAAATCGACCAGTGTGCGGCGCACACTGGGTAAAAATAGGCAGTTTCCGGAAAAAATTCTTTAAGTATCTGAAAATGCTTCATAATTTTGGTTTCGGCTATTTTTCATATTTGTAATAGAAATGGTAACTAAATTTTATCCCAGGGGCGTCGATTTACGGGCCTTACAGGGGGCGGGAGGAATGCAAATCTTTTTAGAAGAAGCGTATAAATGATAATATTCCGCATATACAGGGTGTTTCAAAAAAACCTATACAAACTTCTAGGGCTGATAGATTAGCTAAAAATAATTACAGTTTGCTTAAAAAAAACTTATATCGAAAAGTGACATAAGGTGGCTACAGCCCCCTAAATGGGCTTTCCTGAAGATGGTTTTTCCGCAATATCTTTGAAACGGTGTTGAATAAATTAACGAAATTTGGTATACTCTCATAAAATTAAAAGTGTTAACAGGATTTTGTTTCAAATTAAAAAAATTAATTCAGGGATGTAACGTATGGGGGGCTTTAAAGTAAATTTTTCCCCAACTTTTCCGTTATTGAGATTTTTTTTACCTTTAAGCCCCTAAGTCGAAAGTACTATTATTTTTACATAAAAAGGTACTTTGTCTTTTTATGATATGACGCAACGTTTTCGAGATAATTCAACATTAATGTGCACTGTCAAATCGTAAGAATCACCGCCAACTAAGCTTTATTTGCAGATGATTTTTGCTTTATTTTTATTACTTTGGCCAAAGTAATTACTTAAAATTTATGAAATGATACAAAAAATTACTTTGTGTTTAGATTTTCAAGTATTAAAGTCACTGCTTGTTAGGTAAAAAAGTTGAAACTAAGCAAGTTATTTGATATGTCAAAAGCTGATAGGATAAAATTGTTATAATTTTCTATCTTGTTTAAAAATTTGGTATCAATTTGATTTAAAAAATATATTTCCATGTCATCCGGCATAAAATTTGGGCATACGAGCTAAAACTAACTAAAATAGTTATTTAAGAAGAAAAACAGAAAAAGAATTAGTTTATATAATGAAAAAGAAACATTTACATTTTCTCCTCCCACAACCTACTGTGCGGCTAGGGAAATAATATATACTCATCAATATAGAAAGTTAATTTCACAAAAGCCGTACAGAATCTTGTTACTTTTGTATCAGAGGTATTTTTTTAAAAATAGACGAAAAAAAAATCATTTCATTATTTCTCTACAGCGTTCATGGTATAGGCACCAACTAAATTTCAAAAAGCCGTACAAAAATATTTGACAAATTTTTAAAACAAAATTTTCGATGCAAAAATCGTACTTAGCGCACCCAAAAACCCCTTCCTAGAGTATTCACGTCAAAATTTGAAACGTGTTTTGTAATACTATGATTAAAAATGTATTTTCTATTGAAAATTTTTAAAAAGTAATAGGTATAGGATAATGTTAAACTATTTTATTTGTATTTTCATTAAAGATTAAAGTCATTCCCCAAGTTTTTATACTTTTACAACCTTTGAAGTTTATTAAATAAACTTTTAAGACCATCTATTTCAATATTAATAATAATATTAAACCCCTGACTTTTTGCCTGTCCTAGTTCCATCTTTC
>JAEQML010077074.1:0-13058 GCA_016904865.1 Pissodes strobi
GAAACTTTAGTGGAGCGGAATAATCATATATTCCGTTACACTACACTATTAGAGACCCTGATGGCCCTCGCGCATTTGTAAAGTAACCTTCTCTCCTTATCTACCTGGGGAGGGGCCACATGTAAGGTTCACCATGCGGGTGCCTAGCACTTGCTGGAGTACTAAGAATTAGAGCTTCTCAAGAATTTTCTCAGATATAATGACTAGAAGATAACATACTTTACTCTGAAATGGATTCGGAAAAAGCCTCAGCTATACCCAGAGCAAACAGCTGTTGGTTTACAGACGGTTGATGGATCAGTATGCGAGGTAGGCTTTAAATAATTATGGCAAAAAAACTATTTTTGTGTCGAAATTAATGCTATTATATTTCAGGAAAAAATGTATGGCAGTCAAACATGCGTTAGGGCACTAGAAGAGCCGCATCCCAAGCAATCAATTAAAATATTTTCAGATAGTCAGCTTACGCTCAACGCTCTTAAATCTAGGGATTTGCTAGACCAAGATCCTCTCTTTGGGAGGTTTTGTTTTTTTATACTCTCAGTCTTCGTCTTAAAGACTAACATCAAAACAAGGTGGTAGTCTTGGTGTTAGCTTCCGAAAGTCTTTCACTGATCTTAGTCTTGATAAAAAAAGTAAGCCAGCATGTCTAAATAATATATGGTAATAGCGTTAGACAGTATATTAAATTTCCTTTGCACATGTAAAATTTCGAAATTTTTTTCTTTACCTACACTATTTATTTTTATAATGGTCAAATATTATTAAAATACTTAGCATTATTATTACTAAAATTCAATTTCCAAATGACTTTAGGTGTTAACAATAATTTTATCAGAAGTAAATATTGTAAGTAGAGAGGAGAACTTAGATATTAGGCACAGTAGATAGCTTGCAGGGAATATTTATTTTTATTTCTTCGCCTGATTTTAAATGACATTAGATTACTTTTTTATGAAAATGGCATATACACTAAAGAAAAATCCTATGACATTCGACAGGCGGTGTGTGCGCGAAGATGCTGGTTGATGTAGGACTTAAATTGCTGAAGACTATAATTAGGGGCAGTCAGTGATGATGTTTGACCTTACTAGGCAAAGTTTGGTTCCCAGCCTTTATGGTGTTTTATATTATTTCTCCACTTTTGATATAGTTAAGGACTGACGTAAGCTGGTAGTACTCTTTTAACTCAATTACTTTTTGACACTAGAGTTTTAAAAAATATTGCAATCTTCATTCCTTGTCGAATGATTAACCTCAAGAACATCTGTTTTTGTCTGTCTGACTGGGAAATCAAGCTCCTTCCGTATCACCTGTTGCTATATTGTCACTCGCCACTGGGCCACTCTCCTATTTCACTTAGCGGGTTGAAATTCGAAAATACTTTTGCCTTAAAGACCTTAAATTTATTGAATCGATTTGCTGACAATACGTTGAAATTGCCGTCTTTCTTAATGTAAATTAACTCTATTCTAAGTATGGGTTAACGATATATTTGTATTAGCATTTATAACACATTGTTATTAGGATAGCTTGGCTTGATTTATATTACATTATCGTAGAACGACCTGCGAACCGATTTATATTTTTAAGAATTCTGTTAATAAAACCCGCAAATACGCTGCATTTGACTTGTCGATTCATATTTTATTGTCGGTTGAAATATTTCATGACTTTTTGGAACCCTTTGGTTGCCGGACTCCAATCACCGGCCGATCATTTCTGAGATCTTTAGATCGTTTTGGGACCTCTGCTTTTTATATTTATCTCTTCACACTGCAGGCTGCAGTTTTTGTAATGTTCGCTTGTTCGTTCCGAGTAATAGGAATGGGCTATCCTCTCGTGATTGTTCAACTAATAATTGGTACAATATCGTGATTGTACGGAGACCAATTCTGTTGTTAGCGGTACTGTATGCCTTACAACTAAATGCACTAAACACTACAAACCGAAGTGATCACTTTGATATTAACTATGCTAATTACGTCTAGGTATGCGTGCGCTAATAGCTGCACCGATTTTAAATGTAGCAATGAACGGCCATAATAATTAAATCAAATGACTCGATAAATTAATAAAAGGAATAAAATTAGAATAAAACTATTGAAAGCTTGGCTGTCAATGCTTGACTTATATTATAAAGAAAGAAAATTCAGAGCGGTTATGTTACTCGATAAATGAATGAAAGGAATAAAATTATTGAAACTATTTTAAAGCCCGACTGCCAATGCTTGATTTATATTAAAAAGAAAGAAAATTCAGAGCGATTAATAATAATAAATGAGTAAATAAACTTAAGCTTCTGTACGATACCACTTAGACCCGTCGAACTCTGGTAAAGGTGCCGGGCACCTGTTGGTACTGCTAGGGCACTGGCCCTGAGGGTGAAACTAGCAGATGACTAGCCAATAAAGGGGGCCCGGAGACAGAACTTGTAGCCACGTAAACGAACTGGCAGCCCGCTAGTAAAAGTGGTAGCCTGGTGGTTCTATAACCTGGTAGAACAAGTGGTAGCCTGGTATTTGAAGTGGTGGCCCGCTAGTAAAACCTGCTTCTAGCCTGCTAGTAAAACCCTGAAATAACCCAGTACGCATTAGACAAAGCCCCCCTACTTTAATAAAAAAAATATAGCCCCCCCCCCCTTGCATAAGTATATTTTCTTTATAAAACAAATTCCCCCAAAAATTATCAATTAATTTTTAATAACCATCAGGAAATCAGAGAAATACTGAGATACAGACAACTTGAATATAAAAAGATAGATATCAGTCACCCCTAAAAGAAAATATAAACTCCCTATATGATCAAAACTCAAGTTACATTAAAATAAAAATTCAGATTTGAGAAAATGGAGTAGATAAGATAATCCAAGGAATGTAAAGCAAATGGCGGACTATGCACAAAAAAGATTAACACAGATAAAGCAATTAAATCATTAAGTTAGACAAAAAAAACTGTAGCAATAATTACCTCGATCGTGTGTGAGGGCTACGGGAGATTCGATGGTCTCGGTCTTATACGTATATGACGAACGTGGAAAGCCTCTAGAAATAAGGAAAAAAAACCATTAGCGTCATGGCGTCGTCCGCGTGCTTCACAGGCAATAGGAAAATAAATAATTTCAAAGAAAATGATTACCTAGTACAATATTTAGATCCCGAAAAATCGGTCGTGTCAAAACACCAAGAGATACCACAATATATCCCCAATGAATCGGTGGAATTAAATCACAAAACTAAATGTTGAGTCTCTGACTGCACTCAAACAGAAAGCTTCTCTTCTCGCCGAACGGTCTAACTAGTAGAACTCTCGATTCGTTTGCGTCAATTTGCCTGTCTCCTTCTATGAGATTAAAAGAACTACCTAAGCCCGAACAGGAAATAGTAATGGGCTAAAGCATGCCAAGTGATTTCGATACAAGGAATAATTCTAAGATAATAACCGACTTAGTTCTTGTTTATTATGATGGTAAACGACAGCGGAAGCCACAATTAATGAGCCAAAATTAAATTTTTCAAGAAATGCTAGGAAATACTCATACGAAAATGATAAACCTCTAAAAATCTCAATCGAGAGCGATAATCACGAGAGGATAACCCATTCCTATTACTCGGAACGAACAAGCGAACATTACAAAAACTGCAGCCTGCCGTGTAAAGAGATAAATATAAAAAGCAGAGGTCCCAAAACGATCTAACTATCTCAGAAATGATAGGCCGGTGATTGGAGTCCGGCAACCACGGGGTTCCAAAAAGTTATGAAATATTTAAACCGACAATAAAATATGAATCGACGAGTCAAATGCAGCGTATTCGCCGGTTTCTTAAAAATATAAATCGGTTCGCTGGCCGTTCTACGGTAATGTAATATAAATCAAGCCAAGCTATCCTAATAACAATGTGCTTCGCTTATCAACTAAAATAAATATAGTCACAACGTGTTATAAATGCTAATACGAATATCAAATATATCGTTAACCCATACTTAGAATAGAGTTAATTTACATTAAGAAAGGCGGCAATATCAAGCGTATTGTCAGCAAATCGAATCAATAAATTTAGAATTAATAAACCGATGACTGCAAAATACAGCATCTTTGTTTCCTAAATGCGGCGTATAAATGAAATTCAAAAATATTTGACACTGGCAAAATCGGACTGTTACAAACTGCCCCACGAAGATCCGCTCAAAATGCCTATGTCTTCGTACAATATTGTCGAAAGCGCTTTTAGATTATGGGCCGATAATCAATTTCCTCGCCTGAGGCCCAGTTTTTGTTGTGATTGTTATCTTTAGCAAGAGGATAATTTCCATAGAAACAATTGTGACAACAATGATTATGACGGAAATTATCCCATTGATAATACTAACAGGCACGTAAAAAACTGGCCCTAAGACTACAACTTTTATCACTACGTCAAGGGGTCCTTTAATAGAAATGCTATGGCTGAATTGAAATATAGATTTAGCGGGTTTTTAGGGTAAAATTAATAAGTTTTATCAATCTTTTTAACCGACAGGCTTTTTATGTAAACATTGGAAGGACATTGAGGACTTTTCAGTGGCCCTGGGCACTTCTCAGGGGAGTGTTTTGTGACCACTACTTATCTTTACGGTTTTTACCAACGATTTGGCAGAATTTGCTAGAAGCCCAAAAAGTTTCCTTTCTTGTGGCGACACGATTACCGTTCATCTCTGACTCTGATCCGCCAAATCTACAAAGCAAATACTTTACTTGCTCTGATGCCTGGTGCAAAACTAACCCAAACTAATGCTTCTTCTTCTTCTTCTTCTTTCAGCAACCCTTCTGCATCCACTCCTGGACATAGGTCTCCCCTTGCTGCATCCATTCGGATCGGTTCAGTGCCATCTGGTGCTATTTTCTTCCCGCTATCTCTCTTATATCGTCGATCCATCGTTTCTGTGGAGGACCAGTACTTCTTTTATGTTACCTTGGACGCCACTGTATTATATGTCTTGTCCATCTGTCATTGTCCTGTCGTGCCACA
The DNA here is from genome assembly GCA_016904865.1 of Pissodes strobi. Lineage (NCBI taxonomy): Eukaryota > Metazoa > Arthropoda > Insecta > Coleoptera > Curculionidae > Pissodes > Pissodes strobi. The sequence goes on from JAEQML010077074.1 coordinate 5,010, forward strand.
GGCCCCACCCAACGCCATTTCTGACGTGCGATGTGCTCTATAACATCGTCGACTTTTGTTCTTTTTCTAATGTCCTCGTTCTATATATGATCTCTTAGGCTTACCCCTAAAATAGTTCTTTCGATTGCTCGTTGTGTTGTTCTTAGTCTATTAGCGCTTTTAACTGTGAGAGTCAGTGTTTCCATACCATAGGTCAAGACTGGAAAAATACATGTGTTGAAAACCTTCGTTTTTAGGTTGATAGGAAGTGTTGGATTTCTTAATGTTGTTCCCAATTTTCCTACAGCAGCCCATGTTAGTCGAATACGCCTTGTTATTTCGGTTGTTTGATTTTCTTTACCCAGTGTTATGGTGTGTCCTAAATATATGTATTCGTTGACTTTCTCTATTTGTTGCCCTTCTAAGTGTACGTCGCCGGGATCTGGAGTCAACAGTTTGGTTTTATCGATGTTCATTTTTAAACCGATGTTTTCCGACTCTCTCTTTAAGTCTGCCAACATTTCGATAAGTTCTTCCTTCGTACTGCTGATTAAAACTATGTCGTCGGCGAAGCGTAAGTTGCTCAGATATCTACCATCCATGCGCATGCCCTTTTTGTCCCAGTCTAGTCTTCTGAATACGTCCTCCAATGCGAGGGTAAATAACTTAGGCGATATTGTGTCCCCTTGTCGGACGCCTCTGTTAATTGGTATTCGATTGGTTGTTACATCTTCTTGCACTTTAACTGTGATGGTCGCCTCTTTGTATATGTTTTTAAGTAGATTAGTGTACCTTGAGTCTATTCGAGCATTATTCAACCCTCTGATTATCGCCCAAAGCTCAACAGAATCAAAAGCCTTGTTAAAATCTATAAAAGCGAGATGGAGCGGCGGCGTATTGTACTCGTTACACTTTTCTATAAGAGTCCGTAGCGTTTGAAGATGCTCTACAGTGCTATGTCCCTTGCGAAAACCAACCTGATCACTCGACTGATATTCATTTAGTTTGCGCGTAAGCCCGTTTGTAAGAATCTTGGTAAGGAGCTTATAAGGATGGGGCAATAAGCTTATTGGGCGAAAGTTGCTGAGATTTAATTTGTCTCCATTTTTGTGTAACAAGATGACTAACTAATGCTTAATCATTCGAAAATGAACTCAGTAGAAATTTTTAACAAATATAGAAAGCCAAGTCATTTTGTGTTTAATTTTGAAGGACACACTCACTTTTGTCTTCAAACTTAGCCAGGTATTAAGGTTGATCAGAATATGGGCGGATCATATTGACGGTGTCTGCAAAAAAAAAAGGAAAAGCGCATTTTTGATGCACTAACTGAAGAACTCCTTCGGATTGAACTAATCAGTAAAAGTTTATTACAGCTCTATGTATAGGGAGTGTTCGGGATTTAGAAGCAAATAATTTAGAAGAGGGAAGAGGATTTTAACAGTTGCGGGGATTTTTATATTAGGTAGCCTTGTGGTTCTCTATAAAAATAAGAGTAAATTGATGGTGGTTGGAGATCGGCATATGCACGTCACCTGAGGTAAGGTTTAAGTTCTTACCAATCACACTCAGGAGTTGTATAAAAGAGCACCTTGTTATTCTGAAAGTTGTGTTTTGAACATGGCAGCAATTCAGATAAAAATGTGTAATACAATAACGAGGTTTAAATCCAAGGATAACAAGCTACTTTTTTGCAATGCTTCCTCTATGGTTTTAGAGTTTAAAGAATTTGTAAGATCTATTGGGCAGAATCCTATTTAGAATCTTGTATATAATAGTGTGCCATATCTTCATGATTCGTAAGTTTTTTTCATACTACGTATTTTGTTTTATATATGTTTACTGTTTTTACTTTTGATGATGACTATGTTATTACTTCATAGTTTTACTTTTTTAATTTTCATATTATGTAGCTGTTCTATATACTTATGTATTTTATTTTATATATTGTGAACTACTAAAAACACTTAAACTACTAATTTATTATCACCCTGTCCTAATTCTGAACTTGAATTTGGCAGCACACATGGTATCTACCTCTAGAGCCCCAAATGATAGCGAACATACTAGGATGATAAAGCGAGAGCTAAAAGCCCTCAAACATGCCTCCTCGCCTGATACTCAGTTCACTCGCTATTTCTCTGTGGACGAAATCAATGGGGCACTAAAAGACATAAAACGGGCAAAGCTCCGGGATTCGATGGGATACACCTAGAATTTCTGACCCATTGTGGCAAATATGCAAGAACGTGGTTTGTTAAATTTTTATCTAATATTCTACAGTCTGCTAATATCCCAAAAGCACTAAAGCAAGCAAAAATCATCGTTTTACTAAAACCGGGCAAACCAGCAAATCTACCTCAAAAATTACCGCCCTATTGCACTGTTAAGCGTAATGTACAAGCTCTTAGAAAGGCTTGTTTACGACAGGATCAGTCAAAGAATATTAGAAACCATTCCTGTCGAACAGGTTGGGTTCCGCCCGGGCCGCATATTTACACATCCTAACACACGACGGCACCAGGGTGCTGAAATCGGTTAGGTTTTGTAGCGCTACCTTGTAAAGATACAAAATCTAACCGATTGCAGCACCCTGTTGCCATTGTATGTGAGGATCTGTAAATAGGCGCCCGGGCCGCAGCTGTACGGGCCAGGTGCTCGCGCTTACTACATACATTGAGGCCGGCTTCTAGAAACAACTGAAAACCTCAGTGGCATTTATCGACTTGATTGCGGCCTACGACACCGTTTGGAGGCAGGGACTGATATATAAAGCTGCTCAGGACGATACCCTGTAAGACAATAGCGGGACTGGTTGAAGCAATGCTAACCGACAGGTCATTCGAAGTTATTTTGGGACAAAATAGAAGCAAGAGAAAACTACTGAATAACGGGCTCCCCCAGGGCTCTGTACTTACCCCTCTGCTATTTAGCCTCTATATCGCTGATCTTCCCAAAACCCAATCAAAAAAGTTTGGCTATGCGCATGACTGGACAATCACCACAAGACATAAATCATTTGAAACAATGGAGGATACCCTTACAGCCGACTTGGCGACAATGACTCGTTATTTCCGTAAATGGGACTCCAGCCCAGCGCAGCAAAAACTGAAGTGTCCAGTTTCCATCTTACCAACCGAATGGCAGCTAAGAATCTCAATGTCTACCTTGAGGGCCGCCAACTCTCTCATAACAAATACCCAAAGTATTTGGGGATAACACTCGATAGAACGTTATCGTTTAAAGAACATTTTTCAAAAACCGCAGCAAAACTAAAAACGAGAATCAATATCCTACAGAAATTATGCGGAACTTCATGGGGATCATCAGCTGCAAGGCGGCGAAGTACTGTGCGCCGCGCCGGTTTGGTTAAATAGCTGCCATACACACCTAATAGATGTGCAATTAAATAACACCTTGCGCATCATATCTCGTACAATCAAACCCACCCCATCTTACTGGCTACCAGTACTCAGTCACATGCCGCCGGCGAACCTACGTAGACAGCATGCTCTCATCAAAGAATTCAGGAAAATAACAGAGAATCCCGCAACCCCCAATAAACGCTGACTGTGATGACTTAGAAGTGAGCAGAATCCGATCACGAAACCCTTCCATGAAGACAGCCAGAGTGCTCCATGATGAAGATTTCAACCTGACTGAATCTTTGACGCAAAATTGGAGGGACAACTCACCCCCTCATGATATGCCCTGCATAACCGAAAAACCCCCGGGCTTTGACCTGTCACGCAGGCTTTTATCGACCATCAACAGAGTACGACCGAATCATGGCAGATGTGCGGACTCCCTCCACAGATGGGGCAAGATTCCCTCACCGAAATGCGACTGTGGGGCCGCCCGCCAGGCTATCTCGCATATCACACAGGAGCGTCCGACTAGAGCATACCTTGGCAACCCTGGAGATTTCCTGATGACAACGGATGCCGTAATTGACTATTTGACTGTTAAAATTCTATGTCAAGTGATTTTTAAAGTTAAATAGTTACTGCGCCTTAAAATGCTGCGTGAAATTAAGATAAACTAAGAACACTTAAATAATTACCTAATGAAACAACCAAACCTAATCATAAATTAAGACACAACACCGCTCTTAAAGAAGTTTATTTTAAAACAGTGACCAATACCTATAAATACTTCAGACCATACCACAACGGAAAGGACATGCGTGTTTTAGAAATCGGGTATTGATCATTCAGTCTCTGACCAATAGACATTGCTATTGTTTTGCCGAAGTGCCTTCTATACTATCTCTTCTCACCTGACGTAAATCAATGCCTAATATGAGCTACATAACCTGCATGCCTACCAAGGCGTGGCGTGACGGATTACTGGTCGTGACAATATTGTTTTCTTGATGATATCTATGCTATTTTTAAGTTTTTCAAGACAATAAAAGAAATTTGAATTTGAGCATAAAGGTTGAAGAATTTATTGCTTCGAAACCAAGATGATATAAATCTAACTTCTTCTTCATCTGCTAATTTAATCTGTCTTCGTTTAATATAATTTATTTCGTTTCAACATGCCATGTTGTCACAGGTATTTCACATAGTTTGAATTTTTAAAAATAGATAATTACTAATAACTGGTTTTTAAAATATAGAGTAATAAATAATGGATGTGTAGTCACTAGAGATGAAAGATGATTTTTCTGCACAGTGATTGTCTGATTACCGTAATTTAAAACTCTGACCGTTATCATTTAAAGTAAGTAACTGAGGGCTTTTTTACGTATCAAGACATAATGGGCAAAAATAATGATAACATAATAAAATGATAGTATTGATATATCATTGACTGATATTAACCTGAATATTGATATGTATATCCAAAATGACGACTTTTATTATATTTTGCAAAAAAGGATCTATTGACCTGAAAAACTGAGGTTTTCACTAGTTTTTCTTTCTTTTATCAGATATTGCTACAAATCAACTTTTATAGCTTTCATAGCCTCAGAGTTGAGATTAAGAAGACTAGATAAAACTCCTACTCTTCACTCCATCAGAATATATGGAATTTTCACCTTAATGCCAGATATCAATAATAATGCAATTACGCTTTTTTCCTTTTAGCAGCGATTGAATAGAAAAAAGACATCCATCCGTCTTTCTGCTAATATAACATTGGATATTTGTTATCTTTCGTCCTCCATAAAGGGAATTCGGAATAAAGCTGATAGAAAACCAGATTACATATTTTTCGTGCGTAACCTGCAGTATCAAAAGGTCTTGAAAATCAAGGGCTGGGCGTTGAACCACGATAACGACGTTCCTAAAAATCATGGATTCCACTACCTCATCTCAAAGCGATAACATAAAAAATCTTGAAAATGGAATTATTTTAGTTCTTTTAGAAATTAGGCAATTAAATACGATGCCGTATGCTATCCGTGTTAATATTATGGCGTTAAAAGCCGTTTGGAGTTATGCACTTTAATACTCAACAAGGTACGATGTCTGGCTGCCCGTCTTATTATTAGGGCTATACGCGACATACAATAAGTTGTGTCACAAAAAATGATCAGAAAAGAACGGTAATTGAAAAGAATTGAAGCAAATACTATAATATATATTATTCGAAATATCATTAAAAAATATTTCGGAAATAATTACATAAGTATTACTCATCTTTAGTAGTCACCAAAAGTCTGTATAATGTCTCGAAATTAAGTCGGAATATACACTCCTTAAATGATTTTAACCATCTTCGTGTGTGGAGGCACTCAATCACCAATTTTGTTGGGAAGTGCCGGAGTTTCTGTTGCCGCCCTTGTGTGCATTCGTGCATGATACGTTGTTAAAAGTCTTACAAAAATTGAGGCTATGTTGCATAAATTGTTGTCTACAAATGGCTCCTCCACAAAAAAAAATCCGATGGAGACAAATCTGATGATCGTGCGGGTCATTCAGTATCCCATAAGGGCAGTAGCCCATTTTTTTGGAAAGTTAGGTTTTTGGCATGGAAACGATCATACTGCTCAAGTACGGCTGTAAAGCTGACCAATGATGTCTTTTTTAACAAATCTAACTAATTTTTTTGAGTTCACATTTCCGGTTAGAAAAAAACGGTTCAACTATGTGGTCTCCAAAAAATCAAAGTAAGATTAAGGGCCATCATAGTGAACTCCTATTAGTAGCTGCTAAGTTAATCAGTGTTTGAATATCACACATCTATTAAATTCATACTGATACTGACATATTTAAAACACTGATTAATTGAACGTATGTTTAAGGTGACTAATCGAAGTTCAAAGTAGTGGCCTTAAGAATTGCATTCTCAATCACTTAGGCCAGATGATTAATATTAAAGAAACTTCTGGTATTGTCCATATCTTGAAAGTAAGGTATTTAAAACACATTAAAATGCTGAAATATTTTATTAGCTACCTAATGGTATTTCAAGCTTAGGCCTATTTGATGCATTTATGGTTAACTAGAAATAGTATTTATTTTTTTGGAAATAGAGAGGGATCATTTTCATAAAACCAACGCATATTCTAGTTACTAGCTAATCTAAAAATAAAATTGGGATACTTCAGTGATGAAGTTTCATTTAAAACCGGAAATACTGAAACGTGAATGATTTTGTATTAAAGCAAGAAATATCTATCGAAGGCCAAACGGAATATGCTTTAAAAATTCGATGAGAACTATTGTACTGGCAATTATTCACTGTTTAAGGAACAGAGTGATCCAGATATTAATTAGGTTCAATATATCATTTTTATTCATATTTATTCAATTAAAACACTATGAAAAGCAAATTTATACGTCGATTGTTAAAACAACTTAAAATTATAATATAAAACTAAATCTATACGAACAATATTTTTAGAATAATAGTTGGTATATCCATTTAACGCTATTCCAGTTTTGTGTTGGATTTCTGAAGATATAACGTTCTACATATATTTTTTCGGCCTTTCAATAGGTATTTTTTGAATATACTTATGACTGCTTTTTCCTGTTTTATATTGAATTTTCCACGTATCCGTCTGCCACTCAAATGGATTTTTATCCTCCGTGTTGTTTGATTCTTAGCATATCCGCCCCTGAATGGTCCAGAAACCCGCAATACCTTCTTTAGTATATAGAAATGGACTAGACATTTAGGCAAGCCGAGAAAGGATACAATGGCGTTGGGAATTCCACCGATTGTGTTAATACCAACGGATTGGTTATAGCACTATCCGTTTCCATGTTTCACAAAAAAATCGTTTTGCTTTAAAAACTTGGGTCTGGGCGTTACATAGCTTTTAATAATATTAACAAAATCGATACTTTCCTGGTCGCCAGCTGTGACAACAATTGCCCAGGCAATTTTGATCTTGGCGTTTGGGATTCTTATTCGAAAATAAGATCCTTCATCGTTTAGGTCTTGAAGCTTCAAATATGTAAGCTCGCATTTTCTACACCCACTCGTCACTCCACTTATCATCGATTTGTCTAAGAAATTCTGTAATTTGTTCTTTAGTGAAACCATTTAACATCTTCGGCACGCATCCATCGTTTTGTCTTTTTTTTTTAATGGAGTTGAAAATGCATTTCTATGTCAATATTTTCTCTGAAGAAAATTTTGATTCGTAGTATTGAAACCACACCGTTTTGAATGGGATTCCTAATAATACAGACGTCAAAAGTGACAAGATGCCCGTCCAACTTTTGATCGCGACTTGAATAAATTAATGTTTTTCATTAAAAAACGTGCAAAATAGAAAATAGCAAGCGGGTCGTTTCCTAATTTCGTGCTCGTGCGATAAAATATGGTCTTTTAAAACTAGTATCTTAATATACTATAATGCACTACTGGATGACTTAAAGGCTGAACAATCTTTTAATGCTTTTAAGAGGAAAACCATTAAACTTCTTCAAGAAATTGAACCTTATACAATCGAAGAATTTTTAAATTATTTTAAAGATTAGTTTGGATGTTTACCAGTTTGGTAGTGTAGTATGTTGGTATTTACATGTTATTTTATTTTTAAATCTATATGTTAAGTGTAGTGTAGTTATTTACTTATGGAATTGTGATTTTGCATTCCCATAT
>JAEQML010077075.1:0-13057 GCA_016904865.1 Pissodes strobi
TTCTTCGTATTTTATTTTCTGATGCAAATGTGTGTATGACTGGTCTTCTTATCCTCGTTTCAATTCTACTTGCGCATTCTTCACATTCTTTAATAAAATTGTCTCTCAGTGGTTTGAAGGGCCGCAAATTCGACCAACATTGAAAGATATTATTGTAGAACCTACGAGAGAACCTGCAGATATACAATCAGAAGACGAAGACGAAGGAGAAGAAATGTTTGAATAGTTTGAAGTTTCTAGTGATGAAGAAGCCAACCTAGTTGATTAAATATATTTGTTACCTAATTTTTTTATATGTACATTTTCGTGTTAGATAATTCATATTTCTAGCGTTTGTGCTCTTTCCATTTGTTATTTAATTTTATGTTTATGTTTAGTTATATTACCTATTTTCAAAAATATTTTTACTTATTGTTGGAAGATACATAATAGTTTATATTACTTGCATCTTTATACTGCGCGTCACTTATAGCCATCAAGACTATGGAAAAAAACTTGTAGGTTATGCTTACTGTCGTTGCATCCTAGACAGTTGGGACATTTCCATCGTTCATAAAATTTCGTAGTTATGTTTTCGAAATCCGATTTCCTTGGAAATATTAGATGTTCCTTTTGTAAAATTTTCCACAGGGCTTTACAAACTTAAATAACTATATTACCAACTGCATTCTTTGCTATGCGAAAAGATAATCCCAGTTGTCTAAACGCTATTCCAGTAGACAAATATCTGAAACAAACATGTTAGGTAATTCAACTTGCAAATACTGACCTCTTGCATAACAGTTTAATATTATGTATAATCAAAGATAAAACGACTGTTTAATTTTGTTAAGACAACTGCTTTTTTGTTTTATATTGTTGATCTGTGTGTACTGAAATACTGATTTTATTTTACAGAAGATCGATAAAAGGGGAAATGGAAGAATCTACGAGATGTATTTCAGAAAAAAATGAAAAAAATAAGAAACCACGGTCTGGCTATCCCACAAATGGTGTTATTTCGAGAGAATGTACTTTTTGATGGACACTGTTTCTCCTCATTTTCCAGAAGAAAACTACTCTGCGAGTTCAAAAAATACATTTGAAATACACACTAGCACTGAACCAAATGAACCACAAACACAAGATAAGAATCCTGAACAGCAAACTCAAGAAGAAACTGCCAATGGAATGCCTGAAACTAGCCAGTTTATTGAACGATCTACGCAGGAAGTGGAATAGACGTCTCAGTCTCGTCCATCTCAGATACAAACACAACCATCCTTGCATCCATTACCCGCAGCAGCTACGTCTTTCTCGAAAAATAAAAAAAGAAAAAATGCGCCTCAGATAACGCCATTTAAAAATAAGCTTTTTCATGTTATTTGTGGATCCTGAAATTATTGAAGTCATGGTTACAGAAACCAATAGGTATGTAGCCCAAAAACTTATGGATCCTCAGCTGCCTGCAAAAGCCAAACCAAAATAGTGGAAAAATACGAACTCAGATGAAATGAAAACGTTTATGGGCATCTTCTTTTGGATTTTTTTTAGAATGCTAAAATTAGATAATTATTGGTCAAATAAGACCATTTATGCCAATAGAGTCAAACATATTATGTCACGCAATAGGGTCCAACTATTATTAGCCACAGGGCATTTCCATAACACCGAAGATTTTACTGATTCCAGTAAGCTCTGCAAAATTGCTCCCTTGTTGAATCATCTAAGAATGAGATATCAATGAGTACTTGTAGCCGAACAACATATATGGTATTGGTGGCGGGGAAGTTTCGGAAAACCTTCTTCAGAAAGGAAAAGACGTCGCCGACGCGACGTATTGATAACATCCCTATCAAGAGGCACTCTTAAACAATATTCTTCTTGTTTTAAAAAATGTGGGGATCTTATTTAAGTAAACGGCAAGACCCATTGGCATATAGTTTACGAATATGTTAAGATTTTTTTTTAATGGAAACACTAAATAATTCAGTAATTAATTCCTATAAATCGGCACTAAATCTATTATTTAGCCCATCTTTTATAGATGAAAAATTTATAAATGGTTTTTAAAAGAAGATTTCAACATTCGTCCACCAAAGCCAAGGTACAGCTTTAGGTGGAATCCTGACCCGGTTTTAAAATACTTAGAAGCATGGTACCCGTTATCGCATTACGATCCTTTACAGGCCTACAACATATGCTATATTAACCGCTTCTGAATGGTGGGTTTACGGTTACTTTAGAGTACTGTTAACTCTTCACGCATGGCCCTCCGTTCGTTTCGCGACTAACTAACTCAAATTAACCCAAATTTACGAAAATAAACAAACATACCTTATAAAAAATAAAAAGAAACATGTCTTGCCACCGACGGCAACCGAACGCGGGCCGTCCGTATCACAAACGCAGAATCTGACCTTAAAACGCTATCCTTTAGAGGCATTAAGTTTAGAAGACAGCATACATGGCCTTAACATCAGCAAGTAGAATACAAACTTTCTCTAATCAAATAATAAATAATATTTATGTAACATTAGAAAAAATACAAATAAAAATTGAATAAAGACCACCGCGGTGAGAAGAAACCAACCTTTTTGAATAATTCCTTACTTTCGGGGCAAACCACAACTGTGCGTGACTAAATTGCTACAAGGTTCTTATTATTTTTTTTAAACATTCTCTATGTGGAGAGTGTTTTAAAACAAGAGGCTGCCTAAAATGTCAATAGGAGAGCGCTTACATAGAGCTTGTTCTCTGTTAGGGTTTTTATTTGGAGCCGGATAAGTATCTAACCAAGTGGCTACCAGTCAGTGCAGTGTTTTTTTTATTTGGTGCCGGCTGCAGCCACAAGATATCCTGTAACGAAATATTCGCTACATGCTTTCCATATTTTAAGATTTTTATATTACAAAGTGATTTTTATGCAAATTTCTACATGCGATTTGGATTCGGTAATTGGGTGAGATTTCGATAGAATTTAGATCTTTTATACATAGGTGGAGCTGCCATTAGAATTGTATGCGTATTTTTTCTACATCGTTTTCTATAAAAATATTTGTATTATACCAGCCTTTGGATAGAGGGCGATAGTAATATCGTAATTTTGATTGATAGTCTCCCTCCTATTCCTTTCGACGCGTATTAAAATTGAACGGCCAACGTAGCTTTGTCTTCGATTTCAAGTCAACGTGAGAGCCCATTTTTATTTTTGTCGGATGTGATTTGATTTTTGCACATTCCGTTTTAAGTTATCGAATTTATTTCTCTGTTTTAGGAGTGTATTAGGACAATTTTTCAGATTATAAAGGGATTATCGAGGCTATGCTCTAGTCAACAATACTTTTAGTTAGATTTCTAATATCTAGATTTATGAATTGTATTCTTCATTCATCCTGACCATCTAGGCACTTTTATAAGATATTGTTGAGTAAATGATCTTATTGGTCCCTTTACTGAATATGGTTTGATATATTTATCGTGAATTTCGTTAACTTTTACAGGAATATTTAACTGCGTAGTTGAAGTTAGCAAGGAGAATTTCTAACTAACCTCACTTTATTACCGATTTCTGTTGGTCTTTTATGTTTTTAGCTAATTTCTGGCTCTAATGCGCCACTTTTAAAAGTTAATTTAATTGATACAGGCCCTTGCCAAATTTGGGAAGAGACGGATGGGTAGCCAATAGACCTTCAGTTCACTGCCGGTGGAGGATTTGGGAAATCCTACTTTCTAAGAGTCTAAGGTGAGTTTCTCTTTTATTATATCTAATTTATGAAATATAATATTGAATTTCTTTGAGAACTCACCTTGGATTTTTATTTCTTTTCTCTACCGACAGTCGACGGTGAATTTATATTTTTTCTCTTTGTAAACCTAGCTCCTTGCTAAACTTATAACTAAATTTGCTTTGTTTATTTTGCTTGTGGCTCGTAATGCTCACCTTGACGAAAGATTTGAGAACAATTGACATTTGGTGAAATGTCGATCAGCTTTGTATTATAATCTTGGTACGTACAGATTTCTTAATGCATAAATTTGACTTGGGGAGAATTTGCATAATTATTAAGTCACAGTTTTGAAGTAATCATATATTTCTATCAATTTTTGACTAGTATTTTGCTTATTTTTAGAACTTTTCTCTTAAATAATTTTTTTGGGAACTTTTCATTTATTTTGCACTTATTTAAAGGTGTGCTTAACTCAGATTTAATCATCTTTTTCTTTAGTAAACTTGAGTATCAGATTCGTTGATTAATCTTGTATATTTGATCAAATTTTAATTCTGCATTTACGAATTTTGTATTTTTGATCATAGATTTAATTCTTAAGTGATGGAGTTTGAATTTTTTGGTGATATTGTTTAAATCACTGTTCATTATTTTTCATTTCTTCTGTTGATATCAATCAACATTTTGGTCTAAGACAAGTTTTTCTGTTTGCATATTCTCACGAAAATTGGCCGAAGAGCTTGGATTGATAGTCAAGCATCAACCGAGTGTATCATTGCAGCGTTAGACGTATCAGCGGTACAAGCCGTTTTTTTAAAGTCCTCTGGTGTTATCCCTACCCATAAAGGCCTAACAAATAACAGGCAATTGGAGAAAAGGAACGAGGTGAAGAGACGTGTGTCCAACCTAAGTTGAACGTCTAATCTAAGCTAAGTATTCTACTTGCAATCCTAAAAATCGCTGTAAAGACCAGAATCTTTAAGTCTTAACTAATTTCAACTATTCATATTTTAATTGTTTTTATTTTCTCTAAAATCTAATTTAATAATTTAATTTCTCAACTCTAGAAGAACTCTGTTCAACAAAGTTGTGATTTAGACTGTTCATTTTAATTGTATTTATTTAAATAAATTATTGTAGATTTGTTTTTAAGGATATCTTTTAGTTACTTTGAGAATTGAGGAATTTCTGGTGCCCGATAATAGATACTACTAACAAGTAAGTAGAATTCGCGATCAATCTATACTAGCCGGCAACTTAGTAAATTTCCAAAAACATCAGGAACATAAATCGTTACAATCCAGGTGGGCACTACCTCAAATGCGACTCATAGTTTATGGGTTCCGAGGTGGCTAACAGCCTACGTTTAGGATGCCGGAGGTTTTTGTTATCGGCAGGGATCAGATAAGTGTAGGTTAAGTTGGGTGGGGTGCCGTACTATGTACACGAATCGCTTATGGTATTTGCACATAATGTTATTTCACGTTTAATTTGTTTTAAATTTAACATTCCCATTAATTGATCAATTAATGCTTATAGTATTTTTACATATTGCCTTATTCTTAAAATTTAATATCTACCTTGATAAATGACAAAGATTCAGCATTATTCTGGTGACCATTGAAAATGAAACAAGAAGTATGGCTGTTTTGTATTCAGGTTACCACTGACACAATTCAAGTTTCAAGTATGAATGTCTAATATTGAAAAATTAAAAATATGGCTTGAATGTGTATTAACTACGATTGAATATTGAAAAAAAAAACGAGATATGGCGAATTTATTACATTTTCCCCTTGTAGTTCAAGCCCTAATAGATGAAAATGAGAGGTAAGACAATTAACTTCTTTTGTTAGTGTAAAAATATTTGACAGCAACGCAACTTTTTTTAAATCAATTGAAATTTGTAAATTTATTTTAAGTTATGATGTAAAATTGTGCCTTATACACTTATACGTCACTGTAGTACGAGATCTTTAAAAAATGTTTTTTGCACGAAACAGAATTATTGCACTCGACGCGCGTTTCGCTAACCATGTTAGCATCATCAGGAGATGATTAAAACCAAATTTAAAACTTTACCTAACTCGCTTTTATACTAAATATTTGCTTAATCAAGCGGAACCAAAGGAACCAATCCTGGAATCCCACTAGTCACGCTTGATCAACCGATACAATGGACTATACGGAATAGGCCTTCTATCTCTATTTAAACTATTCTTACATTTAATAATTTCCATACTTTCATATGCGTCTAATAAATTTTTAATTGTTATTCTATGATTATTATCAAAAGCATGCTCGGCAACACTTGATTTATCTGTTCTACCATACTTTAAATGAGCTATGTGTTCTTTGAATCTCGTTTGTATAGATCTTCTAGTTCGATAATAATCATAGAATAACAATTAAAAAATTAATTCATAATATAACTGATAGGAGATTATTAGACGCATATGAAAGTATGGAAATTATTAAATGTAAGAATAGTTTAAATAGAGATAGAGGGCCTATTCCGTATAGTCCATTTTATTGGTTAATCAAGCGTGACTAGTGGGAGTCCAGGATTGGTTCCTTTGGTTCCGCTTGATTAAGCAAACATTTAGTATAAAAGCCAGTTAGGTAGAGTTTTAAATTTAGTTTTAATCATCTCCTGATGATGCTAACATGGTTAGCGAAACGCGCGTCGAGTGCAATAATTCTGTTTCGGTATTGTGGATAAAACTTCGTTTTAGTGCATGTTGCTGAAGGTTCCAAACCCCAACATAGTTCAATATAATAGAAAAAAACAAACTATCAGAACGGACTCTAACCGGTTGGAATTACCTAAACCGACATTTCAAACAATTTATCGTTGCATCAAGGAAACAGCAACGTATTAAATTGAACAAAAGAGCCATTTTCTCCCTGATTAAGAGTTGAACTAGCAGTACCAAAGTCAATGATGATTCTATCAGCATTGTATTTTTATGCCCAAGGCAGTTGCCAGAAAGGAGTCGGCCAAGATGTATATTGTCCTATGAGTCAGTCATCAGTGTCTGGAAGCATTGAGCTAGTCACAGATGTTCTAGTACAACATTTTTTTGATAAAATTAGATGTTCCGTTGCAGAACAAGAAAAAAATTTAGAAAATGAGAAATATAATATTTTTAATGGATTCTCAGGTAGGTACCTAAGTCTATTATTTAATTTACGTTTTAACTATTTGATAATAGAAAGGAGCAGTACTAAACATTTAATTTGACTTCAAATAAAACATAAAATAATAATAGTAAAAGCTTTTACTACTTCTATTATGACTTAGTGTCACAGTCCAAATAGTTATTGATTTGAGGGGGTATAAATCCCAAATTTCCTGGATCAGTTCATGATTCGGCCATTTGGAGTACAAGTGAAATTAGACAGCATTTGGCTGAAAATTTTGAGAATGGTGATCTCATCATGGCTGTTGGGAGATAGCGGATATCCTTTGGAGCCATGGCTACTAACGCCTATTATGGATGAAAACCTAAATGACCATCAACGTGAATTAAATAACAGTTTGCGCCGGATCAGAAATATAGTAGAGAGGGTTATAGGAATTTTAAAAAGTCGATTAAATGTACTCTTTCACATAGAGCCCTTCATTATCGTCCTATTAAGGCTGCAAAAATTATTTCTGCCTGTGCCATACTACATAATATCTTTATTGATCGAAGAGACTTATTACTTACCTAGAAGAAAGATCACATGTACATAATTACAACGATACCATTCCAGAACTGTTACACCGAAATATGTTAGAAGAGGGACGAATAAATAGAAATCACATTGTTGGAACTTATTTTTAATAATATTTTTTATCCTATTATTAGTTTTATTATTATTTACTTAATACTATTACAATGACCCTTCCCTTACAGGTAGGTATTAACATTTGTCAATAGGGAAAAAAATCCTTTCTGCTTGTATTTTCATATATTTTAATGACATGTTTGGCTCAATATTTCGAGTTTTCTCACTAACCCAAACTAACTGTAATTTTCTCAGTAACTATAAAATAATAAAAAAATTAGCTTAGTTTCTGTTAGTTAAGAGTATCTTTTTTAACTTGATTATTTTCTTATTTTTTGCACACCTGTAATCACCTACATGTAACTTAACAGTTGCTAATGACTTTAAAGAATAGGAAACTTTCAGAAGAGCAACTTTTTTGCCTAAGATCCAAACCCTTTTTCCTCCGACACACTAGGTATATTGACATAAACATTATATTAACCAACATTAATTAACAGTTAATTTTTTTTTAATTACTTGATTTATTTTCAACCAGTCTCTTAAATTACTCTTCAAGTATTCCCATACTTTCCAAAATGTTGTCCACACTTTTAAAAACCTTCTGGTTTATTTCTTGAGCATATAAAATTTATTTAATGAATAAATTAATATAGTAAATAGGTTAAACTTTGAAACGTTTTGTAGCCTAAAAATAAATTATTTATTCCATAACCATATGACACATTATCAAGACTATCAGGTATGAACTGAAAATAAAAAATATTCAGAACACACAAAAAAGTAACTAAAAAAGTTTTAAAAAGGTTTCAACATAAATGCGATGTTTATAGCTAGATGGTTAAAATGCTGTCTCCTTTTTTTCTAATACATCGCAGTATCGATTTATTGCAGAAGCAACTGCTAGTATGGAGTTGTTAATGCTATTCAGCTGCCTACATTTTTTTTCTACGGTCATAGAATACGTGTTACATAACACGTTCCCACTGAACATTCTAGTTCCTAAAAATATATAAAAATATTTTTTTAATAATAAAGTGTATCGATTATGTTTAAACTTCAAGCTATAGTTAAAGAGTTTGATGCAGATATAGTCAAAATTTCAAATTGAAATTTGTTTTATTGTTAATGGACAGATGGCGAACCCACTGGAAAGAAGTGTTATGTATAAGTAAACTCAAAGAGCATGGAAATTCATAAGTAAAGTCAAAGAGCATGGAAATAAAAAGTTTGATTTCCACAAAATAAATAATAAAACATTTCATAAGAAAAAATTTTTTTTAGTACCCCATTTCAGAACACCCTGGATGTATAACTTACGTGTTTTCTTTTAGACATCCGGGGCCTTGATTGTCCCATATTCTTAATCTGTTCCTTGCTTTTTTGGTTCTCCTGCCTCAGGTCTTCGGTCATTTCTGATAAGTCTTCGATTGACTCTTCTTTGTCAAATAGGTCTTCATAATTTTCAATACCGTTTAATAGCTGTTCTTGAGATTCTATGTTTTCTGTCTGTTCTCCTGTTTGGTCCATGTTATCAATCAACTCTATAATAATTTCTTCCTCTTGTATTTCATCTCTAGACATCTACGGTGTTGCTTTTTAACTCTTTTAGATCGGAAAGTTTTAGGGTATATTCATATTCGAAAAGGACCTAATAAAAATGGATATATTGGTTTATTGCAGCCTTTTAATGATGCTATTAAGTTGTTTACTAAATAACAGTCTTTATCTTATTTGTCAAATATAGTTCTTTTCTATATCTCACCAATTTGTAACTTATATTTTCTACATACAAAATATTAAGCAAAAATATCAACAAATTTATTTTTTAAAGAAATAGGAAAATATTAAAGGTCAAGTTAAGGGTAGTTCACACTGAACATTAATAATCATATTTCGTCCACTGGCAAGCCACTCATAACTGCCAGTTCCATTATTTTCAATAGCCTTTTTTCTGAATCTGTAATAAGTAATCTTATTTTGTCTATATTTCTACCCACATTACATTTCCATTCAGTAAAAACCTATAAGAGGAGTTAAAGTGTCAGTTAACATAAAAGCAAAAAAAAGGAAATATAAAGAGATTTGTTTTAAAACTATGTCAACAGTATCAGAAATCAGCTTTATCTATTTATAGTTAAGGTTAAGGTTCTACTGATCAGTTTGAGTATTACTGTTTATAATTCCCTCGATAATTACTAAGTAAGAAGCAATTATTCGGAATAACATAGCATGCTAACTCGGGGTTAACTTTTATACCTAAATGTTATTATGTACAGGGTGTCCGGTTATAAATGTAACCCCCCTTTAACTTTTTTACTTGCCCTCGTATAGAAAAATGGTAAATACAAAAGTTGTAAGGATTTTTATACAGTTTTCTGCGGTGTTACTAGAAAAACAATTGAACATCGAAATTCTACTGTACAGATTAAATTAATGTATATTCTTCTGTATATCGATAGAGCTCTTTAAGGCGAGTTCAGTAATATAAGGTTTGTTGGGTCTAGCTATAATAGTTACCACGTAAATTACAAGAATGTCGGGTATCTGATTATTACTGCACCCTCTCCTAACTTCTTTATTTGGTGAGCTAGAAAAAAATTCTTCCTTCAGATGCTTTTCTGCTGTTCAATTGTTTTTCTAGTAACACCGCAGAAAAGCTTCTGAAGGAACCGACAATTTTTATATACAACATTTTTTCTAGCTCACCAAATAAAGAATTTAGGAGAGGGGTTCAGTAATAATCAGATACCCGACACTCTTGCAATTTACGCGGTAACTATTATAGCTAGACCCAACAAACCTTATATTACTGAACTCGTCTTAAAGAGCTCTAACGATATCCGGAAGAATATATAGGGTGTTCTATTTAAAAAAAAAACATTACTTTAATCTGCACAGTAGAATTTCGATGTTCAATTGTTTTTCTAGTAACACCGCAGAAAACTGTATGAAGATCCTTACAACTTTTGTACTGAACATTTTTTTATACGAGGGCAAATAAAAAAGTTAAGGGGGGGGTTACATTTATAACCGGACACCCTGTACAGTCAAACTTCTCTCAGTTGAATATCTTCATTACTTGAATTCGAAAGCTTTATGCTAAAAATTCACTATAAATTGCCTCTCTTACAACTTACATTTTCTATATCTCGATATTCTTTTTTTACCAATTGGAGATTTGAGATACAGAAGTTTCACTGTATTTATATTTATTCTAAAAATGTAGATTTTAAAGTTTTAAGCCTAATTAAACTTCCTATACTGACACCTAAACCATAAAACTCTTGATATATAAGGCAAACAAATGGCAAAAACATCTTTATTTAAAAAAAATCTTAGTATTTCACAAAAAATAGTGTTGATAGGTAACTTAAAAACCTAACCTTGTATATAAATCAATCCATACATTCTAAAATAACAAATAATAAAAGTAAAAACACAAAAGGAAAAATAAGAATCTCAGTAAAAATTGTTTGTTATATAGGTACTTACTTCTTCCATTCACCAGTGCTTCGAATCACCACAACTATTAAGTATATCTGCCATGGTTTCCCATAGAATTTTTAGATATTCTGGTCCTTGATTTAGATTTAAACTGCCGGTAACAAGAACTCTATTTTTTCCAAAAAGTTCACATACAGGGAATACTGTTTAGTGCTTGTTCGTTTTCTGAATGCCATTTAATCGTGTTTAGTCAGCTTTTAATGTACGTGAAAAGATGAACCTTAGTTTACTGACTTAGCGACCGTGGGTTTAATAGTTCTTACACTCTTTAATACTAATTATTAGGTCTGTCTATGGTTTTAGTCACTGAGTTTTACGTTTTCTTAACACTTTTGCAAAGTCCCTTGACCCAAACATAAAAATAATTTCCTTTTCACTTGAGAACACTACCGACAGTATCGATAAAGGGTGAAACAAAAACGAAACTGAATAAATGAATAAGTATGGCCCATTTTAAAGTTAAAACCAAAATTAAAAAATGTTTGATTAGATTTAGGTTAATCCCAAACTTTTTCTTCTTTTTTCACTTTTTTGATTATATAGCCATATTTTGGTGCATTTTTCCAAGATTTTTTTTTGTTGGCTGCATGTTTTAAAGACTTTCATGAACTTTAACGATTGTCAATACAATTTACAACTTTTCAATATGGTCATGAGAATACGAACATTTTTAACGTCGCTAACTTGAAAGTCCTAAAATACTCAATAATTGAAGTTTTCAATGGTCACCAGAATAAGGCTGATTGTCATGCCGACTGATTAATTATCTAGTTTATTTATGTGTAGACACGTATACCATGGTAGAGGCGCACAAAATTTAATAATAATAGACATTAGACTGATGAATCTTAATTACTAGTATTATGGGACGGCAGATACCTTATGTATATCGCATTTATTATTAATCTGTTGAAATTGATTTTGATCTTTCGTAATCATTTGGTATGTTATATTGTTGCTTCGGATATAGTTAACCTTACTCCATGTTTTTTTCTTCACATCTTTTTATAATCATTATACAGGTCAGTTAGATTTTTGTCTCCCTGATGGCCGGTTTTATAAAGGCGTGTTACCCCTGCCCCGAGAGTTAACCCGGTGACATGAATATAATGCATCGTTTTATAAACCAGAGTGTGGGTTAAACCTGCCCCGCCATTCGGCTCGAGCTAATTCGAGAGTTAACTGGCTGTCATGCGCAAAATGCTAAATATCATTAAATTGATGGGTTTTTGAATTTGATTCAAGTTCAAGTTTTTTTTTGTTTTCATTGTGATCCTGAAAATAAGATTTTTTTGTGTTATTCAACGTGATAGGTACAGTTATAAATTATAAGGTAGGTAGGTAATATTAAAACATATTTTGATTATATAATTAAGATTATAATGTGTGGATACTATTATAAAGTTGCAAATAATAAACAATATTCTATTTTAGAGATGGATGAAGTGGGTGATTTATTTGAAATGTTTGATGAGTTTCTAACAGATAATGAGGAAGATATTATTCAAATAGTTGAAACACCTCGAGAGCCTAGCGTTTTTAGATATAGAATAGTCACTTTAGATTACTGGAATGATAAAGAATTCACAGCACGTTTCCGTTTATCTAAACAGTCAACCCAACATATTATTGAACTTGTGGGCAATCAACTTGAACATATTACAGAACGGTAAATATAAATTTAAACGAAAAACCAACTAATTAACTAAAATACCTTATATTTTTTTCAGAAATCATGCGCTCAGTCTGTTGACACAAGTACTCCTTGCCTTAAGGTTTTATGCAACGGGCAGTTTTGAAATTGTTGTGGGAGATTTTGTAGGAGTTCACAAATCTACTGTGTGTCGAGTTCTTAAAAAAGTAACCCAAGCCATTGCAGGGTTGGCTCCTGCAATAATTAAATTTCCAAATAATGCAATAAATGATTTAAAAAGAGGTTTTCTTGAAATTGCAAGATTTCCGAATGTTATTGAAGCTATAGACTGTACTCATGTGCCAATTCAAACGCCAGGTACAGTGCAATTATCTTTCCTCCCTTTCCATTACATAAGGTATAAAATTCATCA